>SJYA01002827.1:253397-313328 GCA_006410615.1 Neotragus moschatus
CTTTTTAATGGCTGAGTAATACTCCATTGTGTATATGTACCACAGCTTTCTTATCCATTCATCTGCTGATGGACATCTAGGTTGCTTCCACGTCCTGGCTATTATAAACAGTGCTGCAATGAACATTGGGGTACACGTGTCTCTTTCAATTCTGGTTTCCTCGGTGTGTATGCTCAGCAGTGGGATTGCTGGGTCATATGGCAGTTCTATTTGCAATTTTCTCAGGAATCTCCACACTGTTCTCCATAGTGACTGTACTAGTTTGCATTCCCACCAACAGTGTAAGAGGGTTCCCTTTTCTCCAAACCCTCTCCAGCATCATTTTTAATACAGCAGTGTGCACATGTCTGTCCCAAACTCCCTATCTATCCCTTCCCCTGCCCGGCCCTATATCCATCCCCTCAACAACCATAAGTTCATTCTCTAAGTCTGTGAGTCTGTTTCTGTTTTGTAAATAGGTTCATTTGAATCATTTCTTTTTAGATTCCACATTTAAGAAATGTCATACAGTATTTCTCCTCTGTCTGACTTACTTGACTCAGTATGACAATCCCCAGGTCCATCCACGTTGCTGCAGAGAAGTTTTGAAGTCTTTGGCCAAATAACCAGGGAAATGAATTTAATCTCAAGAGGCAGTCGTATCTAACCTCTGGCCGTCAAATGATAACCCAATGATGGCAGACACATGGGCTGTCTTTCAGGATTCTAAAACTCTAGATAACAGTACACAGGGAAAGTAGAGTGACTGCCTGCTTCACCTCTAAGTCACCTACTTCATTATCCCCTACAACAGGGGTCCCTAACCACTAGGATCTAACGCCTGATGATCAAAGGTGGAGCTGATGTAATAATAATACAAATAAAGTGCACAATAAATATAACGTGCTTGAATCACCCCCAAACTACCCCCTCCCCCCCTACCCTAGTCCATGGAAACACTGTCTTCCATGAACCTGGTCTCTGGTGCCAAAAAGGCTGGGGACTGCTGCCTACCACACATAACAGAGATTTCAAGAGGATATTTGAGCAAACAGAAGATGGTAGCAGTGTTCCGTTTCCCTCTTGATATTTCATCAACAAACAGGGATTAAAAAAACTCACACTCATCAAGGAGGTTAAAGTAAGATAAAGCAGTGAGAAAACGAGTATTTAGATGAAACGGCTGTCAGCGGAGTAGACATCTACATTCTGCAGTGAATGTGGACTTTTTTTCCCAGCAGAGAGCCGGAGGCCTGCTGACATTCAGGAACGTTTAAGAAAAAGGTATGCTTGTCAGCATCAGTGCAGGCGGGTATGCAGTCAACTGTTTTCAAGGTGCTGAGAAGGAAGAAGGTGGCTTAGAAAGGATTTCTCAGCTCTGTTCCTTGCACAGCATGTTTGTGTTTTTCAGAGGGACTGCCTTTGTGCCTCTATCTGCAGCATCTCACTGTAGACTCAGGCAGTGGCTCACCCAGATGACATTTGCATTTTAAAAGAACATCCTCCCTTTATGTTGAACCACGTGTACTGCACCTGGGCAGGCCCCCCGCACAGAGGAGCTCTGTTGTGGAGNATGTTTGTGTTTTTCAGAGGGACTGCCTTTGTGCCTCTATCTGCAGCATCTCACTGTAGACTCAGGCAGTGGCTCACCTAGATGACATTTGCATTTTAAAAGAACATCCTCCCTTTATGTTGAACCATGTGTACTGCACCTGGGCAGGCCCCGCACAGAGGAGCTCTGTTGTGGAGAACTCACTTAAGTACCCATCATTTTTTCTTTTTCAAAATAATAAATGTAAAAATAATTAGCTCTATATGAAGAATTAGAAGAAGTATTTATGAAGAAGCAAGTTTAATAAAAAAAAAATGAATCAAGAGATGGCTGGGCACTTAAACAGCTCTTTAAATAATCGAAGTAACTTTACTTTTAGGAGGTATGGAAAATGTAATAAGTTATAAAAATGCATAACATTCATATTCCTCTAGTGAGAGGCAATCCCTATGAAGATTTTCCTCATTTACTTCCAATTATCTATACATACCTGTGCATACACACATGATTTTTAATGAAATTGAGGGATTCTAAAGTGAAAGTGAAAGTCGCTCAGTCGTGTCCGACTCTTTGCGACCTCATGGACTCTACAGTCCATGGAATTCTGCAGGTCAGAATATTGGAGTGGGTAGCTGTTCCCTTCTCCAGGGGATTTTCCCAAACCAGGGATTGAACCCAGGTCTCCCACATTGCAGGTGGATTCTTAACCGGCTGAGCCACTAGGGAAGCCCCAGGGATTCTAAGAGATATATAATTTTATTTCAAGTTTTGTTTTAGTTTTAGTTTTGTCTCTGTTGTTAGTGAGCCACACATATTCAGCATAAATAAATGCTATGAAATTTTTTTCTGGCTATGAAATTTTTTATAAAACATGCTAATTAAAGAATATGACACATGAAGCTTTGGGACACCCAAAGTCAGCATGTGCTTTATACACACTCACATACACAAAGAAGTATAAAGCAGTATATTATCTTACTTCAATATAAGGCAGTAGATTTATTTTATAATAGTCCTTATTTTGTTATAGAAATCTCTACTGTACAAAACCCTTGTATCCTAAAATATTAGAAAAATAAAAGCCTTTCTTTTTCAGAATATATTTTTAGAGCGAGTAATTCAATCTGTAAGCTTTTAAAAAAAAATACAATTGTGAGACCACAATTAAGTGGTCTCATTAACTTACACTATCACTAAGCTGAATTATCTCAAAAGTTTTCTTTAATGAAAACCTCTTTTTATGAACAATATACAACTAAATCGAGTACACACAAAAACTACCCCCTAGTGATAACCTCATTAAACTTTTAAGCATGTTGAACTTAATTCCAAGTAAGGCAGCAAGATGAACAGACTTTTGCTGACCAAGGAAAAAAAGGTTCATCTATGCTCAGCCTTTTGTCTCTTGCATCTCAAGATGTAAAATTGATCAAAAAGAGAATTAAATTGAACTTTGAGTGTTAAATCAGAATGACAGAGATTTATCCAATTAATTTTTTAAAAGACAAAATTTTAATTAGCCACATGTGGGTATCTTATAGAGTCTACTGAAATTTCCCTGGTGATATGTGACCATCCATATTTTGCTCCGAATTTATGTTCACTCATTTGCTAAAGTCCTGCACACTTCTTAGAAATTAATGCTGCACTGTGATTTGATATGTGTCTGATTTTACCATGATATAAAGATCCAGCCGGAACAGAAGACAGGAAGGCAGGAAGAAGGAAGGAAAGAAGTCACGAAACGGGATACAGGGGGCGGGAAAGCCAAATTAAAAGAAAAGATTTCCTATAACCTTTACTACGACCTTTACTAGTTCCATTAGAAACAATTTTTTAAAAGAGAGATGGATGAAAATGAGAATAAATGTTTCCATGAGGAGTTCCATACCTCCCCAAATATCACAAATTAAATGTTTGCACTACGGAGACAGAATTCCACATTGTTAAACATTAATCTCCTCTAATATACATAAACCCTAACCATAACGCTCAGGCTCCTAAAATCATATGTCTGCAAACACAGCAGTTATTTGGACACAGTTTCAGTGATGAATTTTTTTGAGGGGGGGCTTGTAATATATCTCATGTATCTTGTTTCCCCAGAAAAAAAATATTTATGTGCAAAAATACAGAGAGTGTTTTCTTGGACAAAGAAGCGCTTTTTCTGGAAACCATAAAGAAATGGAAGGATCTGATTCTGGGAGCCAATTCAGGCCTTGCCTTTCAGTGGTGCACTCTGACCTTGACTGATGACCTTGAATGTGCCACATGCCCTAGTAACCACCTGAGGACAACAGAGAGCCTGACTGATTTTCATCTGACTCAGAAAAGAGGAGTGTCTTTTTAAAAAATGCAAATAAAAGATAAAGCATTTAACGAGGTATCATTCATCTCCATGATAATTTGGAGTTAAAAAAAAAATTATACTATGGCCTGCATCATATATACTCAAATTTTTTCTCTTGAAGACCCTAAAGAGCTTGAGACTATGTGTGTTATATCTATCAATATTTACCTTATTAGAAATTGACTTAGAATAAAAAAAAATTATTTATAAATGTATTTACATAACAGTGATAAACTGCTTTAAATGTAACATCAATAAGATATTTTTAAAAGAAAATATTTTCCAAAACTAAAAAAAAAGTAGTGAGAGGTAGGGCATGCTTTTACATTTTGGGAAAACTTTATTTTCTGGCTTCATAGAAAGATGATAGCTGGGTTTTCATATCTGCTTCTGCTTTCAATCTATTGCAATATGTTGTTTTGGTTGAAGAATATGAAGACACTCCAAACTTAGGCAGATGTGCGGTTCAGAATAGAGTAATTTTATAGCCTTTCAGATAATTGTGGCTGTTTTTCTTTGATATGACTGAAACTTAACAAGTGTTGCTCCTTAATGGTGAGTTGCTTCGTGAAATCTGAAACCATATCAATGAAGTTGGCATAATCCATTATATCAAATACCACGTTGTTGTTATCATTGCTTGCTTTTTTTTTTTTTTTTTTTACTCTTTTTGCATGGTAGTAAAGAAGATGATTACTAACCAGTACAGTTTGGTGCCATTGCCTTGATTTGTAATAAAATCACACCGGTTTTATCCACCATTGCTTTTTCATCATCAGTGCAATTATCTACACAGTCAAGATGGCAAGTAATATGTTACAGTTATTATTAAAATAGTTTTGACCTCAAAGACACCATCAAAGTGTCTAGGAGACTTCACTTTGAGAACCACTGGCCTAAAAGGAAGAGAATATCATGAGGAGGTTGAGCGAAGGCTCTGAGGTTGGACAGAGTGGTGATAATGCTCACCTCATTACTGATTTCATCTCCATGAAATACTTAGCGAGTCACCCACTTTTCCCACACCCTCTAAAATAGGAATAATAACAGATCTTCCCTCCCAGAGGTGTTACAGGGATTAAAGGAGACCCCTCAGCACAGTGCCTGACACATGGAAATCTCAACCAATCTTTACTATGAGTACTAATATTTATATCACTTCTCTTTGAGATAGAGAAGCAATAGTTTAACTCAGAATATCAGCTGTGTTTGCTGGCATTTGTTTATGCGGCACCAATCTAAATTTAGTTCTGCATTTCCTCTGTTGAGGACAAGCTACATGCAGACATGTATATTTTCCAACCAAGTTGAGTACAGAGATTGACAGCTTGCCTTCATGGGCTGGTTTGTCGAATCCTCATGTAGTCAATCACAAGAAAGATTGCTCAGGAGTTAGTTATGACAAATGTGAGAAGAAAGTTTGATGGGGATCCATGATCTCTGAGTCCCTGATCTGCCACCTGCCACAGCCACGTGGGGAAAGAGAATATTACCAGTAGGCTACCCTACGATCAGAAAGTCAGATCACATGGAATCACAGGAATCCCATTTGCCTAAGGTCTGGAACCAACACTTTAGAAACGTCTTTCCTGCAACATTTGCTCTTGTCCTAATCTCAGTCCTCCAGATTTTACCACTTTGTAGAGAAAACTGAATTCAAGTAAATAATCTCTAAGGAAAAAAGGGGGCACGTCGGTCTTTGTTTCAATAAAGGGTGAGGTGTGCACAGGCATACGTACAAACATGTATGCTGCACTCTCACCAAGAACTTGGCAGATTCTCTGAGTGCTGGAAAACTCTAAGCTCATAAATTCATCTAATATCAATAAATGGGGGAGGAAAGGTGGGTATTAGTCAAGGAGACCCAGGGACATTCTGCCTGCCTATTTTACTCTTAGGAATATTTTTTACTGCTTCAAAGATGTATGCTCTCTCTTATTTTCCTTGTAATTATAAGAGGTTCACCTGGGCTATTTTTAAAATCACTTTTGATATTTACCTGAGTAGAATAGAAAAAAATCTAAAACAAAACAGCTCTTAACAAGAAGAAATCAATGATACAAGCTTGATTATAAGTGGCACATGCTATTTGGTCTCAATGTTGGAAAAAAACCATAGTGTGTTAGTGATGGAACTGAAATGAAGTGTGCCCTGTTGAAAGAGAGCAGCGCCTTCTGGTTGTCCCACATACAAGCATGGACTAAGGATGGTCATATCTTCTCATTTTCATATTCAGGGTGGAAGTCCAGATTTTTACAAGAAATGTTGTGAGGTAACTGAATTTAGGCTTCCCTGGTGGCTCAGCGGTGAAGAATCCACCTGCCAATTCAGGGGATGAGAGTTCCATCCCTGGATCCGGAAAATCCCTTGGAGAAGGAACTGGCTACCCACTCCAGTATTCTCGCTTCAGAAATCCCCTGGATAGAGGATCCTGGCAGTCCATGGGGTCGCAAAAGAGTCGGACACGACTTGGTGACTAAAAACAATCAAAAAAACACGTTGGCAGGATTTCAGGCTACTATATTTTGGATTTCTCCAAAGACACAATTTCATCTCCCTTCCATTTAATGGATCAATAGTGCCTTCCACTCATCTCTGTCGCACTCACTGGTTTGCAAGGGCGGGAACAGCGGACAGAGAGGAGCCTTGATCGCCCTCCGGTGGTTACAATGTGCCATAACAATTAGCTGAACACCACTCTTGACATTTATTGAAAATTTTCATATTTTGGAAATTCCCTAAAATCAATAAAGCGGACTTTAGCTATTTTATGTGAGATATGAACCATGTGGGAATTTTTACTGTTAGATCATATTCGACTCTGGGATAACGGGCGACAGAAAGGAGTAGGGAAATCTGAGTAAAGACTTGAGACTTAGAGTGCACAAGGGTTTCAGATCTAGCCACCAGGAAAAGAATCTAAAAAAGCTGTGCTCTAACAAAAGGCAGGGCCAGCGGTTCAAGCTGCGGGATGAAAGGTATATATTGTGCTGTATGTTTGCAGAGGAATGCAATGTGAAGCATCATCTTATCCACTGGCTAGAGTGGTACCTAGTAGTTACCACCTAATTTGATCCCTGTTTTAAGAATGTGATAGTAATTTTGCATTTATTAATTAATGGAGAACACATTATATCCTTTTGCTTTAGAAGCTGAACTTGAAGAATGCATTTTCAGGGTGGGGAAGGAGACACATTAATTTTTAAAAAATTAAACAGAATTTTAAATAGCTCAGTAATACGGAACTAATACAGGTTCCTCAGAAAGTTGAAAAATAGATCCCGTGACAGCCTTGCTTCACTTGGATGCCCACGTTATCTTAAAACCCTGTTCCCGAGTATTATATGCCTCTAGTTCAAATGTCAACTTTCAAGGATGGTTCCCTGTGTGTATTCATTTCCTCGCTGGTTTGCCCCTCCTTGACACACTCAGATAATTTAATGAACTGAAATACAATTGCTTTTAGAAGCTCAATACTTCATTATACTTTTGTTTTAAAAACAGTTTTTGAGTTGAGAGGATGTCAGCAAAACCAANGCTGAAAATGTTTTTCCTCTCATCACTCTTTTTTTTTGCCATGCTATGCAGCATATGGGATTTTAGCTCTTGGACCAGGGAACGAATCTGTGCCCTCTGCAATGGGAAAGCACAGTCTGAACCACTGGACCACCAGAGAAGTCCCTTCTCATCACTCTTATAGAAGAATGAAATGACCTCTGTAGAAATGAACTGGCTGTACCTTCCTGATCTGCTTTAGACATAGACACTCTCAAGAAGGATTTGACTATGATTGTCCAAACTGGATCATAACACATTGGCCTATAGAACTCTGACTTCATAAGAATTTTATTAAAAGCAAAATCCAGACTTTGAGGACTTTGGAGGCTTCAAATCAAACAGATACCAATTTGGGGTTCCAAAGTCATTCATCTCTTACCCTTAAATTCCTCTATAATCTATTTTAACTTCAACTATCAACTTTATTTTTAATAAACACAGATGGAAAACAAAGAGCTGAGCAGAGAGTTTATCGATGGTAGATGGGCCAGTGTGAAAGATTGTCCAAGGGACTTTTCTAGTAATAAAAGGTGGTTCTTGAACTTGTTGGAAGAAGGGTGAAGTTCCTTAAATGTTTCTTTGTTTAAAGCTATGCAATGTCTCCTCTTCTCAAATAAACAACCTAATTTTGTCCTTCAAATTTGGAAGTTGAGACAGGTTTCTGGGGAGACTTCTATTGGAGCATGGCTCATTGTACACCCCAAACATCTCTTTCTAGTATTCTTCTTTCCCTAAACTGATAACATACAAAATTTTGTTGTTGTTTAGTTGCTAAGTTGTGTCTGACTCTTTGCGACCCCATGAACTGTAGCCCACCAGGTGCCTCTGTCCCTGGAATTTTCAGGGCAAGAATATTGAAGGGGGGTTGCCATTTCCTTCTCCAGGGGATCTTCCCGACACAGGGATCAAACCCACATCTCCTGAGGCTCTTGAGTTTTGGCTGATTCTTTACCACTGAGCCACTGGGGAAGTCCATACAAAATTTTGGGCATTCATTCAAAGTTACAGAAATGTTTTAAAGAAAATCAATGCATTTATATTTTAATAATTTTTCAGATATTTTTCATATGCATGCTTTCTTATTTTAGAAAGTTGAATGTTACATTAAGTGGTAAAATATGAATACTTTCATAAGAGATCAAAACTAGATAAACACTTTTGCCACCCATTTGGGTTAATTTTTAAAAAATNAAGAAAATCAATGCATTTATATTTTAATAATTTTTCAGATATTTTTCATATGCATGCTTTCTTATTTTAGAAAGTTGAATGTTACATTAAGTGGTAAAATATGAATACTTTCATAAGAGATCAAAACTAGATAAACACTTTTGCCACCCATTTGGGTTAATTTTTAAAAAATATTCCCACTTTGGACAGTGAAAGGAACCAGATTCATACCACATTTAACTTTCTGACAAGTGCATTTTTTAAATCTAAGTTCTTGACAAGTGTTTCTGAGTAATATTAAAAAAAAAACTGACTATATTTGGAAAGCATGCAAAAGGAAGAAAAGCTTAGGCAAGCTAGGAGAAGCTTTGTAGCATTTGTAGCATAGCAATCTTATATAATCTGATACCAATGGTTGAGATTTAGAAGATGTTAAGACCACAGGTATGGAAAGATTATATAACAGAGGCTGACTTAACTTCACTAAAGTTTTAGATAACTGCATTACAGTGTTAAAACACTTCACCATCTAATGGTTAGAATTTAATCTTGCTTTTATTTTAGATTTTATTACCAAGAAACATAACAAAAATAAGGATTGCTATGAATTCTAAGATATTATGGGTTTACTCTTCCAGAGAAACCAAATAAAGAAAAACCATCACCCAATCAAGGCTCTAATCTTTCCAGTAGTTGTGTATGGATGTGAGAGTTGGACTATAAAGAAAGCTGAGAACCAAAGAATTGATGTTTTTGAACTATGGTATTGGAGAAGACTCTTGAGAGTTCCTTGGACCAAAAGGAGATCCAACCAGTTTATCCTAAAGATCAGTCCTGAGTGTTCATTGGAAGGACTAATGTTGAAGTTGAAACTTCAATACTTTGGCCACCTGATGCGAAGAGCTGACTCATTTGAAAAGACCTTGATACTGGGGAAGATTGAAGGCAGGAGGAGAAGGGGATGACAGAGGATGAAATGGTTGGATGGCATCACCGACTCAATGGACACGAGTTTGGGTAAACTCCGGGAGTTGGTGATGAACAGGGAGGCCTGATGTGCTGCGGTCCATGGGGTTGCAAAGATTCGGACACGGCTGAGCGACTGAACTGAACTGAACACCACTGACAGCAGCTGTGACATCTGTAAAATATGGTTTGGGAAAACTGACAGGGCTTGGAAGACTTCAACATGGGGGTGAAAAGCAACTTCAGATTGCTCTCTGACCTGGAAGCACAGAAGAAAGGAGTTAGTGGAGATTGACAGCTTCTCTCAAGTCCTTTTAGTATGGCCTTGCCATTATCAGAGGAAGAAAAAGGACACGATTCTCAGACAGTAAAGGTAAGATGAGCCCCTCTGTCCTCCTAAATGTGATTCCTAGCAAGAGATAAAACTGAAAGTATATAGCTTTCAAAGAAGATATGGTGTATTTAATGGAATGTTACCCAGTCATATAAATAATGAAATATTGCCATTCGCAGCAACATGGATGAGCCAAGAGATCATCATACGAAGTGTGACAAACATCATATGATATCATTTATATGTGGAATCTTAAAAAATAATACAAATTTTATTTACAAAATAGAAATAGACTCACAGTCATAGAAAATAAACTTACAGATAAATCAGGGATTGTCACATACATACTGCTATATATAAAATAGAATAACAACAAGGATATAGCACAGGGAACTATACTGAATATCTTGTAATAGCCTATAATGGTAAGGGATCTGAAAAAGAATATATATGTATATATATAATTTTATATGTTACCTATCTATATAACTGAATCACTTTTGCTGTACACCTGAAACATTGTCAATCAACTGTATTTCAATAAAACAAACAAAAACAAAGTATATAGCTNAATATCTTGTAATAGCCTATAATGGTAAGGGATCTGAAAAAGAATATATATGTATATATATAATTTTATATGTTACCTATCTATATAACTGAATCACTTTTGCTGTACACCTGAAACATTGTCAATCAACTGTATTTCAATAAAACAAACAAAAACAAAGTATATAGCTTTCACTGGCTTCACCATGATGAATTGATTTATTGAATGACTTAATACACCTTTTCTAGGATTGACAGTCTGTGTTTAGCAACTGAAATTGGAAATGAACTCATGACTGGGATATGTCTAATTAAAGAAATAAAAGGAATTTATAAGTACAGCTTTATAAGCGGAATTTATCAACTGTTTTAAATTTTGACAATGATATAAAGCCATCCTGTAATGGGATTCCTTAAAGCACAGAATTAAGGTCAAGAACATCAAGTCCATTTGTATAACTTAATTCTTTCATCTGCAGCAAGAGAAACAGTCAACAATTAAATATTACTGTGAGCATGTATATAAGCATACGTGCATGTGTGCACGTGTGTGTGTAGGGTGTTTGTGTGAAGCATCCACTGTCTGCTCACATAAGGACAGAATGGAAAGTTGATAGGTTTAAGAATAAGGTAAATTGACAACTTAATTTTTTTGTATATATAAATATTGACTTTTTCCCTAGAGAGTCTACCTACTCTATGGCACATTTTAAAGACTTCTGGAAAGACTGGCCTATTCACACTCCAACAACAAATGCACCAGGTTCTTAGAGAAATACTCAGGCAATCTAACTTTCAGAAAAATTTACCTATTAGAATTTATTAATAACAATAGCATATTTATTAATATTTATTAATAGCAATAGTACTTATAGGAAAGATAATACAGTTTAATTAGAGCAGTAACCCTTTGAATATTTTTAGAAATAACTGTGAAAATTTTCTATGATAAAATATGAAAATATAAGGAAAAAAAACAGCTGAACTGGCAAAATGCACAAGTCTGTTTCTATATCTAAGTTTTTCCTTCTCATTTAATAATGGTTAATAATACTGAACAGCATATTCAAAAACCTGCATAGCTATGCCTTTAATCATTGTTGCCTTTACCAGATAAAGTTAAGCAAAGTAGGATTCTGAGCATCTTTAAGTAGGAAAATGCTGGTGTAGGGTAGAGGAGAGGAGGCCCTGGTTTCGGGGGGATGATTGGACTTATCCTAGGGTGATGTTCCTCTTCCTCCAAAGTACCAAATGTGTAAGAGAAAGGGATGCAGCGATTTCCAGTAACTGACCCAGAGATGGCTGGGGGTCGGTGGCTGTAGTGCAGAAAGGTCATTTCTTGAACCCAGCAGTTTACTTGTCTGCTTATCAGATTCTGACTAGCTGAATAAGGGAATACCGTATGTTGCCAGCATACTACAGGGTTCTGAAAAATATTACATATATTACTAAAAAACTTTCTTAATGTTATATATATAATGTATATAATTTTATATAGAATTCTCTCTATATGTACACTCTCTCTATATAATTTAGATATATAATTCTTATGTATATTTATATTACATATACATACAATTCGTGTATATATTTATATGTATGTGCTCTACCGGCTTCCCTGGTGGCTCAGAGGTTAAAGTGTCTGCCTCTAATGCGGGAGACCCGGGTTTGATCCCTGGGTCAGAAAGATATATAATTCTTTTGGAGTTTTACAGTCACCTTCCTAAATACATACATAGAGGAAAATTATCCAGCATGGAAGATGAGTTCCTGAATCTTCTATTTTGGGCTTAGAGTATGAGGTTTGTTTGCAGAATGTGCCCAAGAGATAAGCTTTCACAACGAAGTTCTGTTCCAGCGAGTCTTAAAGTTACTGTGCGCTCTGAACACACACTGACAAGATGTGGAAGAATAGTATAGTAGCCAAGAGCATGGGACGACAGCTATTACTTATTTCTCTAAAAGTATCTCTTTATCTTTAATGTAAGGATAGTAATAGTGCTTACTTAGAGTAATCTTGTGGATTAACTTAGATAATGAATGTGTTGTTCCCAGAATAGAGCTAGGTACTCAAGAACTGATAACTGTTCAGGGATCATTAACCACGGTGAGCAATGGGAAGTAACTAAACAGAAATCTGAGGATAGGAGTATTTCCAGAGTCATTAAAAATGTTTTATTTGTTTATTTGGCTGAGCTGGGTCTTAGTTGCTTGCTTATTGCAGCATATAGTATCTTTAGTTGTGCCATGTGGGATCTAGATCTTTGACCAGGGACTAAACCCAGGCCCCCTGCAACAGGAGCACGGAGTCTTAGCAATTGGACTACCAGGGAAGTCCCAGAGTCATTTTTTTAATTAAATTTTTTAAAATTGAAGTATAGTTGATTTACAGTGTTTTAGGTATACACCAAAGTGATTCAGTTCTATGCACTATATATATAATATATATATATATTCTTCATATTCTTTTCTAGTATAGATTAGTACAAGATACTAAACATATAGATCTCTGTGCTATACAGTAGGTCCTTATTGTTTCTCTGTTTTACACAGAGTAATGCGTATCAGTCAATCCCAAATCTCTAATTTATCCATCCCCTCCTTTCCCTGGTAAACATAAGCTTGTTTTCTAAGTCTGTATTTCTGTTTTGTTAATAAGTTCCTTTGTATCATTTTTTAGATTCCACACGTAAGTGGTATCATTTGTCTTCTCTGTCTCACTTAGTATGATGATCTCCAGGTCCATCCATGTTGCTGCAAGTGGCATTATTTCATTCTTTTTTATGGCTGAATAATACTCCATTATGTATATGTATGTGTGTGTGTGTGTGTGTAATCAACACCGTCTTTATCCATTCATTTGTTGATGGACACTTAGGTTACCTTCATGTCTTGGCTACTGTAAACAGTACTACTGTGAACACTGGGGTATATGCATCTTTTCAACTAGAACTTTGATCTCTTCTGGATATATGCCCAGGAGTGGGGTTGCTGGATCATATGGTAACTCTACGTTTAGTTTTCTAAGGAACCTCTATACTGTTCTCCATGGAGAAGGAAATGGCAAACCACTCCAGTATCCCTGCCTGGAAAGTCCCATGGACAGAGGAGCCTGGTGGGCTGCAGTCCATGGGGTCACAAAGAGTTGGGCAAGAACTGAGCAACTAACACACACATAGTCTTCTCCATAGTGTCTGTGCCAATTTACTTTCCTACAGAGTCATTTCCTAAGTGAAAATATCCTCCCTGTCAATTCACAGCAGCTCTATTGTATCAGCTATTTGAGAATATCAAGCTGGAAGATCATTGTCCAATCGCAAAGAGAAAATTGTGTACATCAACCAGGTGAATAACTGAGGCCACCCAAGCCCATAACGAACTCCACAGTCCCTTGCTGAGCCACCTCCCTAACCCAGACTTCCTCTCTGTGTGACACTCNTTGTATCAGCTATTTGAGAATATCAAGCTGGAAGATCATTGTCCAATCGCAAAGAGAAAATTGTGTACATCAACCAGGTGAATAACTGAGGCCACCCAAGCCCATAACGAAGTCCACAGTCCCTTGCTGAGCCACCTCCCTAACCCAGACTTCCTCTCTGTGTGACACTCCGAATGCTGGCGTTAGAAAACATCTGAAACAGCTTCTAATACCTGACAAGGAAAGTCCTCCAGCCCTTTTACACAGATTCAGATAAAACTCAAACAGCATTAGCAAGTCTGGGTAAGTGCAAACTGAAGTGGCCAATGTACCTGAAGACATGTTATCATGGGTATTTAGTTCAAAACTGTTTGGAATTCCAGCATGGATTCCACACTGGTACTTTAAAATTCCTTAGAGTTATGTGGTTTTTCCTTGTCCTTTTATTCAAACAAACCATTAATTCACTGGAGAGAATCAAGCCTCAGCTACAGCACTCACCATGAAGACAATCAGGAATCAACTCCGACATTCTCTGTGAATCACAGAGCCTGCCAGAAGTGCAACTAGTGTGCCTAGAAAATGCAGTAGTAACCCCTAAAAATGCTAGCTGTAAATCTAGGCAGAAAGCTACAAAACTGAAAACGTAAGGCCAGGAAGAATTTTATTTTTAGCAATAAACAAGTAGGAAGCTTANAGAGTCAGACACAACTGAAGTGACTTGGTACACACGTGTACATACACATGTCAGCTATTATTATTGTTTTCATCACTTTAATTTGCAACATTTCTCCCTTTACTGGTCATGTGATTGGCTCTGTCTGTCGTCACTCCTACAACGCTGGAGTTCTTCATTCATTTCATATACTCTTCCAGGGCGGTTTCATCTACTTTCATATCTTCGATCATCACACTTATATGCTGATGATTCCCAAAACTTTATCTTCTACTCTGACCTCTCTTCGGCACTCAAGAGACATAGATGTACTTTGTTTTTGCCTGAAATGATTAATAGAAATCCCTAAAAGTGATCATCTAACTGATCTACTCTCCAGTTCTATGAACAGAGCTACAATCTAATTAGTTTCTCAAGACAGATAGTCTGGAATCAGCCTCCCTTCCTTGCTTCTCTCGAACTCTAAGAGGTTACTCAATTCTAGAAACCTTTATCTCAATTCCAAATTCTTATCCCACTCATGTCTCTAGAACTGGCTTTATTCTCCACCTCCCATGTTTCTGCTTCAATGCAGGCTCCCAGGAACTTCTCTGCTGCAAATAAAAAGGACATTTCACTCATTTCTTAGCTACTGCCCTCTCTTCTTAAATTCTTTCAGTCACTATTGAATTCATTTTCTTTTCTCTGACTAACCCTCACACAATTCTGCAATGTATGATGATAGTAGAGAAATATTATCATGTATTTTGTATGACTAAACCCTGGGGACTAGGGTTTCTGAAGCAGGGTGGAGGAGAATGACTTCATTAAGCAGGCCAAAGCCCTGGAGGACTATAGTTTTCATGAATCCTCTGCCCAGATGTGGAATCACTTAAGACGATGGTAGTTGTAGGGGTTGTGAAGCTTAATATGTAGGGACTTCTAAACTCTTTAACATGTGGATAGAAAACAGTGATCAAATGGAGGCAGAGAGAGGTAAACGTGGATTTCATAAGTCCTGAGATGAGGTCTTTATCCAAGAACTGTGGAGAAAGATCTGGAAACCACTTTAGGGAGGAAAAATACATCAACCATAATATTGAATCCCATGGCACAGAGGGCAAGGTAGGATAAAGAGCTTCCCCAAAGGGGGTGGCTGGAGAAGCCATATAATCAGAAGCTCAGCTGCTGCCTAGAAGGCCAGGAGATGGAGAATTGCTTAGTGAAGAGAGTGAGTGTGGAAGGCTAGTTGTGAAGAATAGCATTGAGTCCAAACTGGAAAGACTTAGGGAAGTAGCTCAGGTTACTGTACCTGATGATAGAAACTAGGAGAGGAAAGGGACTTGGAGGGTTTTCTATGTTGGGCTAGGGGCCTCCCAGTGGTTCAGTTGTAAAGAATATGCCTGCCAATGCAGGAGATGCAGGTTTGATCCCGGGATCAGGAATATCCTCTGGAAGAGGAAATGGCAACCCAGTATTCCATTATTCTTGCCTGAAAAATCCCACAGACAGAGGAGCCTTGTGGGCTATAGTCCATGGAGTCTCAAGGAGTCGGACGTGACTGAGTAACTGAGCATATACACCATGGTGGGTTGTGACTGGCCAAAAGTAACAGGTGTGGGTAGTGGGGAAGATTGAAAAGGCTACAGATTGTCAATAGCACTTGTCTTGGAAGCCCACCACATTGGGACATCTTAGGCTTTCCTAGTATGATTTCACTAAGACCTGGATTTACTATTTTTCTGATGAAATCCTTGCTCAGAAGAACAAGTAGCACGTTGAGCGAATTCCTAGGACCGATATTAGAAACCCTCTGAGTTAGGACAGAAAGTATCACACTTATCAGGAATCTGAATGACAACAATAAAAGAAAGATATGAAAGAGGAAGAAAAATAAAACCATTTCTGAATTTCCAAGTCCAAAACCTACTTACAGACAATCAGTTCATATACTGATGTAAACTCCATCAAGTCATATGGACAAATACTATTCTTTAGTAAGTATTGCCAAGTATTTGGTAAGAAAATTGTTCAAGTACTGGGGAAAATCTGAGTTGTTTCTTAATCTAAATAATGTGGTAAGGTTTTTGTGTTTGTAGCTGAAATGGAAATGAGCTGTAATGAGGTCTGAACTTTTTTTATTAATTAGGAAACTAAAACAGCTTGTGTAAACATAGGTTATAACTGCTTTATTGTTTGAATAGTTTATATGATATGCCATTTCATACTTTAATAAGACATTTAATAAGTAATACATATATGAAATTACATGAAGAAAGATTACATTGTGAATATTATACATTTAAATGATTGATTTATGAGTTAGAATTATTAGAATATGAATTAGAATGATTAGAATGATGAATGCAGTAGGTATAAAGTGTCTCAACCAATCTGAAAATACAAGTTTACCAAGTGTGACAAACAGGTTCAAGCATGAGAAAAAGGAAAAGCACAGAGCTTGGATGAAATTGAGGTAGCCAATATTTCACACAGCTGTCTTTCTGCATTAGCTGTATTTTTAGGAAGTTTGAAGCCTTATAATGACAACGAATAAAATTGCTATCCAGGGAATATGTAATTTTGAAATGCCAGAAGGTTACTGGAAAATCTCCGATAAGCAGTTCTTTGAAAAAGCATCACACAAGAGTTATCTGGATCAATGAAAAAAAAAGTCTCAAAGAATATAATGTAATTTGAATACTGTATAAGTAGAGGCCAAGGGAAATGAGTCTTTCTCCATAAATGGATCACTAACCTGATGGCTAGTTTTCTTTATAAAGTTTCATGTCATGTCTAAAGATCCTTTGGGCACAAGAGGATCAAAATAAATCACTCTGTCATATGAATATGTGAATCCTTTCCCAAAACACCTAAAAACATCTTTGTAGAATTCATTCAGTACATATCTCCTTTACTTTTTTTTCACTAAATAATTTATTTTATTGAAGTAGAGTTGATTTACAATGTTGTACTAATTTCTGCTATTACAACAAAGTGATTTAGTAATACAAATATATATATATATATATATATATATATATATATACTCTTTTTCATTGTGGTTTATCACAGGATATTGAATATAAGTTACCTGTGCTCTACATTAGAACCTTTTGTTTATTCATTCTATATGTAATAGTTTGCATGTTCCAGAGCTCTTTTATATCTTTTACCTTGCTTTTTTATTAAAAATAAGATGATTTAGAGATGATGACTGGCAGAGAAGGAATGTATAAGAAGAATTTGATATGTCCTTTATTAAAACTAGGGAAATGACCAAATGAGTGTTTTCTAGCTATTAACACTTGTAGGAGTCTTGATTATTCTCAAAGATTAGAATCCACAGTTTTAGAAACAGGATACAGTCAGAAGATACACTGAGAAATTCCTAAAAGGAATTCATGTTAGAAGAAATACTAGCAGCACTGGAACGTCATTAGTAATAGAGAAAAAGGATGAAGAATTGTAAGGAAAATCTTTCATGTTTTGCCCCCACGCTGTGCGCATGTTGAGCACACACGCTGTGGGTGGAATTCTCAATAAGCACAGCTGAACTGGTACAGGTCAGGAATGACTTCCTTCCTCCCCAAACACAAGAAGTAGAGGTGGGCAACATGCCCTGGTGACACAAAGGGCTAAGAACATGGAACAGGGGATTATACAGAAGACAACACCGAGGCCTGAGGGCCGTTTCATTTGTGCATGCCATGCCTTTTCAGATGCCATGCCTCTCCATGATGGAGGTCATCATGATCTCCATGATGCCATACTGGCATCTGTAGACCCAAATTTAATGTCTTGAATGGCTATGTGGGCATTAGCTGGGAGGAGGCAAAAGGACATAAAAAATGCACTAAAAGCCAACAGGGACCTGGAAAAGTGGGCTGAGAAGGAGCTGCAGTGAGCTGGGAAGAAAGAGCACTCTTGGACTGAACAGAGCAGTGGAGATTTCAGCAATGGGACAGGAGAAAGTCGACAGCATGCACAGGTCCAACTTGGGATGACGGTTGGTTCCCCAACCATCGTATGTTCTTACACAACTATTCTTGGTCTCAAGGGTGAATTTGTTTGCTTTGACTTGTTGTTCAGTTCCCAAGTCATGTCTGACTCTTTGCAACCCTATGGACTGCTGCATGCCAGGCTTCCCTGTCTTTCACTGTCTCCTGGAGCTTGCTCAAACTCATGTCCATTGAGTCGGTGATGCCATCCAACCATCTCATCCTCTGTCAGCGCCCTTCTCGGTGATGCCATCCAACCGTCATCCTCTGTCAGTCCCATTCTCCTCCTGCCCTCAATCTTTCCCAGCATCAGGGTCTTTTTCAAAGAATTGACTCTTTCTTTGACCAATAGGGAAAAATAGTAGTTTAAGTCAGTTAAACCATTAGCTCTCTTGATATGTCAAGTATTTTGTATGAGTGTGAGCCAATGGTTATTTGACTACCAGATATATCTGTGCTTAGGGACTTTTGCACAAGCAGGATATAACAGCAATTTTTTCTTCCAGTAATGATGATGGTTATATTTTGTTCTACTATTCTTGCCTGGTTCCTCTAGTGACAACATGCACTGTGATTTGGTGGGAAGGAGTGAGTCCAGCTGACAATGTGATTCCAGGACAAAGACCACATAGACAGGAATCCCATTGCCTTGACACCGTTAGCACAAACCTTTGACCACTGAGTTTATCAGATACAGAAAAATGTTTCCATATTAATAGTGAGACCTCCTTAATTAATGACTAATATTTTAATATAAACACATCAGCTATGCCCACAAGCAAGACCCACAGACTGTATCTGTGTAGCTTATTTTAAAAAAGGATGTTAAGTACAGGAGATACCAAAGTCTTACGAATATTTATCCATGTTATAACCTCCTTGGGCTTCCCTGGTGGCTCAGGCGGTAAAGAAACCAGATGCAATGTGGAAGACCTGGGCTCAGTTCCTGGGTTGGGAAGATCCTCTGGAGAAGGGAATAGCTACCCACTCTAGTATTTTTGCCTGGAAGATTCTATGTACAGAGGAGCCTGGCGGGCTACAGTCCACGGGGTCGCAAAAAGTTGAACATGACTGAGAGACTAAGCACACATAACCTCCTTATCACTAAGATGTATTTCTGTGTTGGGTAGAAATTGATTGATTCGCCCAGATTCTTTCTCCACAAGGTGTTGATTACTGCCTACAGTGAATGTCCTGTTGGTTGCTGGCAACCTGTTGACCGTGTCTCTTGTCAGGCATTAAAGCTGAGATGACTAGTTAGTGATTGCAAAAGATATTTCTCCCTTTTAAGAAATTTAACAAAAGGAAGCTATTTTTTGCCCCACTACAGGGCACCTTCTGAAGATTCCTAAAATATCTAAGATAGGTGCTTTTGGATATAAATCTTTCTTTTCACATACCATCTCCACTTCCATTTCTCTCACATTAACAGAGGCTAATGCATTGTATCTGTTTCTCATCTACTCCTTTATGGTACAGCAGGCCGACCAAGTGATTTTTATAAGTCTTGGTTATAGTACACTTCTATAAGTATAAGGGTTGTATAAAGACTCGTTAGTTCTCTGTCTGTGTCTAAGGTAATAACAACATTGTACATCTAACGCTTTACAGATGCCAAACAGTTTAGAGGCACTTTACATAAAATGATTCTGCATGAAAGCAGTAACTGCCAGACTGATCTTTCTAAGATGTTTTTCTAGCTGCTTTCCTTGTGTCACTTGGTGGCTGGACAAACTGCAGAGATTTCCTGGTCCTATCAGAACAGCCTGGTTCCTGATCTTGGCATTCACTGCACCCCCTCCCTATGCCTTCCTTACGCTATCACTCTGTTTTTCTAATACTCCCCAAAGAAAGCCTTCTGCTTCAGCCAGGTTGGCCTCTGAAGGTCACAAAACAGGCTGTGATCCGCCCTGTCTTCATTCATTGTTCTCATCATTTGGATTTTCTCCTCTGCTGCTTCTGCAAATAATTCTAGCACTTTCCAGTCTATATCATGATCTCCCATCACCATAGTATCATGTACCCTCTCCAGTCCATACCAGTTTCCTCCCTTTACTGAATGCTCAGAGCCTTTATTTTCTGATCAGAGACTTTTTATGTAATTGCAAATTTTGTAATATTTTCCCTAATTATAAAGTCTTCCATTCATGTATAATTCTTATGTTCCCAAGAAGACAGTACATTCCTTGAAGGAAAGGGCCATGTCATATGTCTGTAATATTGTTCCCTGTTGCAATGAATGCTCCACTTAGTATGTATTATTTCAAAGCTTTCCCCAACTGGAATTAATTTCTTGGCTCTCTACAGTACTATCAGGCTGGATGTTGTTTATTCAGCTCTTAAAACACTTATCACAGCTGTTTCCCCCTGTATATTGTGAGCTCTGGTTGAGTTGCTGTTCCATCTAATTCATCTTTTATCTCTCTGAGTGCCTAAGATAGCACTGTTTATAAAAAGAATTGAACAATAGTTGATAATTAAATCTCTATTAAACTTAAATTTCATTCAATATTGCAGTATTCCCTATTTCTCTCTTTTTGAGAAACCAACATTTGCACAGTCAAAAATGATTATCCTTGAAGAAATGATGTTGCCATTTGGCATGTGAGAAGAAAACTGTTTGATGCTTTCCTAATTCATTTGATAAAAAATAATGTTAAAGTCTGAACTTAATCAATTGTGTTGTCAGACAGTATTCAACAGGCATTAGCTAATACAAAAATGCAAAAATAGATACTGAACTAGTCAGTAGGTACTTTTTATAGAAATGTTCACATATCAGTGTATTATGCTGTTCTCAGCATATGATTGTACATCAATGTCAATTTTTTGACTTGAATACCTTTACAAATTAGTATATCTGTAACTGCCAAAAGGAACATGAAAATTTACTTTATTGTAACATTTAATGAAACCTCATGACATAATCACTAACTGATTAGTTTTTTTTTTTCCCCCTTGCTATTTTGATTTAAGTTCAACACTTTGGAGGAGGCAGAACTTCTGATGGACTCAGACAGTCATGACAAAACTTTTCACCAGCCCTTTTAGGCAATTTTAATTAAAATTCAGTTCAAATAAATCTATTAAGCTTAGCAAAAGCATCTGCCATGTGGTCTCCACTTAAGAATTTGAGCTGAAAATATGAGCATTTTCCTGTTATAAAAGCGCTGCATCTGTGTAAAGTTAAAATAGCTTCTGGGGACAATTTTCAACACATTTGGAAGAATTATGGCTTTAAAAATGCAACTTCCAGAAAACAACATTGATCCTTCATTCACTGACATGGTTGCATTTCTTGCTACACATAATGTCTTCTCTCTCAGCTTATACTTTAGACCTGGTACCACTAGCTTGCTTATTCACAGTCTCTCTGCCTAGCTGATGGTCAGAATATAGCATACTTCTGGCCACATAACAGGTGCTCAAAAGTTATTTTATGGAATAAATGAATGAATTGAGAAAAGTCTTACCTTATCCCTTTATGTCCTTCTACCTGTAATAACTGTATTGCTTCTGTACCTGTATTGCTTCTATGAATGTTCTCCTAATATTAGTACAAGATACCTTTGAGCTACTAAGACTAGTTAGTGAAACCTGAACAGAGAAACAGAAGACCCAGAAAGAGACATGAAAGGCCTTTGTGCAAACAAGAAAAGGAAAATCATTGTAATATACATCATTTTTTTTTAAAAAAGGCACCTCCATCTGCCAGAACATTGTTTAAAAATCCAATTCAAAGGAATGTACCTTATCTGTCTCCTGCCAAACCTATATGCAGATCAAGAAGCAACAGTTAAAACTGCACATGGAGCAATGGACTGGTTCCAAATTGGGAAAGGTGTCAAGTCTGTACATTGACACCCTGATTATTTAACTTATATGCAGAGTACATCATGAGAAATGCCGGGCTGGATAAAGCACAAGCTGGAATCAAGGTTGCCGGGAGAAGTATCAGTAACCTCAGATGTGCAGATGATACCACTCTATGGCAGAAAATGAAGAGGAACTAAAGAGCCTCTTGATGAGGTGACAGAGGAGAGTGAAAAAGCTGGCTTAAAACTCAACATTCAGAAAACTAAGATCATAGCATCTGGTTCCATCACTTCATGGCAAATAGATGGGGAAACAATGGAAACAGTGACAGACTATTTTCTTGGGCTCCAAAATCACTACAGAGGGTGACTGAACCCATGAAATTAAAAGACACTTGCTCCTTGGAAGGAAAGTTATGACCAACCTAGAGAGCATAGATAAGCAGAGAAAAGCAGAGATATTACTTTGCCAACAAAAGTCCATATAGTCAAAACTATGGTTTTTCCAGTACTCACGTGTGGATGTGAGAGTTGGCCTGTGAAGAAAGCTGAATGCCAAAGAATTGATGCTTTTGAACTGTGGTGTTGGAGAAGACTCTTGAGAGTCCCTTGGACTGCAAGGAGATCCAACCAGTCCATCCTAAAGGAAATCGGTCCTAAATATTCATTGGAAGGGCTGATGCTGAAGCTGATGTTCCAATACTTTGGCCACCTCATGCAAAAACCAACTTTTTGGAAAGGACCCTGATGTTGGGAAAGATTGAAGGCAAGAGGAGTAGGGGACAACAAAGGATGAGATGGGTGGATGGCAGCACTGACTCAATGGACATGAGTTTGAGCAAACTCCGGGAGATGGTGAAGGACTGGGAAGCCTGCCGTACTGTAGTCCATGGGGTCGCAAAAGACTCAGACATGACTAAGCAACTGAACAACATCAACAACTATAAGAATGGAGCTTCCCTTGAGTTGTTGCCAATGTTTATTGCTGCTCCTGCAGAACCAAAATCAAAGTTCTGCAGTCTGTTTCCTTGATCTTATTCAAGGCTTAGATTCTGGTTCCTGAATTAGGTTTCTGTTCCCTGTTTTGGTGAGGACTATATTATTTGTCCCTTGACTCAGGGTTATCATGTGGCAGGGACCCAATGTATTCTGTGTGAATGGTGCCTGTCAGAGTTCTAGCCTGTGGTGGTCCTGTGCTAAGTCAGTTCAGTCATGTCTTCCTCTTTGCAACTCTATGGGTTGTAGACCCCTAGGCTCCTCTGTCCATGGGATTCTCCAGGCAAGAATTCTGGAGTGAGTTGCCATGCCCTCCTCCTCCAGGGGATCTTCCTGACCCAGGGATCAAACCGGAGTTTCCTGCATTGCAGGCGGATTCTTTACCGCTCGTGCTAGCTGGGGAATTCATGGTGGTCCTGTCATGAGCACAAATATATAGTCACATTTTTCAACCCACGGTATTTTCTAAGAAGAAAAATCTTTCATATTTCTAGAGAGTCTCAGGTTACTCATGTCCTATACATCAAACTGGCATTTTGGATTCAACCAGTGTGGCTTACTGATAACAATTCAAGTTGTTCTTTCGATGGTAAGACACACTCGTTCATAACATGAGTTAGCTGCAACACTTGGAGGTCAGTTCTGATTTCTTTATTAAGAATGCAGTATCAGTTCCCACATAATTTAGCTCTTTCTAAAAATGTTTTTTGCTGAATATATATTGTCACAATACATAATGATCTGAAAGAAATCTTGTTTCTAACACTATGCGATCATTTGCAAAAATGAGAGCAAGAAATTTTTCGAAAGACTAGTATTGTATTTACTTCTTTTATCAAGGAAAATCAGCATTTTAAATTTAAAATAAATAATGGAAGTTTTTCTTTTAAATGGTATTTTCATGAAATAGTCCCCAAAGCAATCTAGTCACTTCAAATAGGTTTTTCTTTTAATCAAACTTTTAAAAAAAAGTATAGGCCAAATATAACAGCAATGTGCGTCTTGGTTTGTAATAAGTGTGCTTTATTGCATACAAATGCCTACTCTATGGATTTCCCTGTTTAGACTACTCTGGAACTTTATCAATTCCCCCTTTAACTTCTGATTCTATAAAGTTTCCATTTCCATGAATTTTTTCATATAAACTATTAAAATATTTTCAACTCTTTCCTATTTCAAAGTGATATGCTTTTTAAAAGTCCTTCAACTTGGATTCTCTTTTGGCCAGCTGCCCTCTCTGAAAGTGGGTCTTTCACACACTCTTCCTTCCCTAGTAATGGGGCCTCTTTTCAGCTGGGGGCTTCCCACCTGGGACTGAGCAAAGCTGGCCTGGGGTGGGATGATGCAGATAAAGCCATCTTCCTTTTCTTTTTGTGTGATTCTTGGTGTTTTGCTCCACTGTGTTGCTGAAGTTTCTTACATGGACTTTAGAGGCCTCTAAGAGCCGCTTTTGCTCATGGGTATCTGACTACTAGGGCTTCCCAGGTGGCACTAGGGGTAAAGAACTCTCCTGCCAATGCAGAAGACATAAGAACAAGAGTTCAATCCCTAGGTTGGGAAGATCCCCTGTAGGAGGGGCATGGAAACTCTCTCCAGTATTCCTGCCTGGAGAATCCCATGGATAGTGGGTTACAAATGGCAGTGCAAAGTGTCAGACATTATTGAAGCAACTCAGCACGCATGAACGCATCTGATTAATTGCTGTTCTTTGGGAGGGGGTGAAGGCCACCATTTTGGTGACTTCACTCTGGCTAATTCTTCCCAAAGTCTCTGGAAGATGCTTTTCCTCTTCCTTAACTCAAATCACTAGTGTTCACTGGGTTCTTCCTCATCTTTCTTTTCCTTTTAGTCTGCCTCTCCTTGGGATAGGCTTCCCTGACAGCTCAGTTGGTAAAGAATCTGCCTGCAATGCAGGAGACACCGGTTCAGTTCCTGGGTTGGGAAGATCTACTGGAGAAGGGATAGGCTACCCACTCCAGTATTCTTGGGTTTCCCTTGTGGCTCAGCGAGTAAAGAATCTGCCTGCAATGCCAGAGACCTGGGTTCCATGCCTGGGTTTGATCCCTGGGTTGGGAAAATCCACTGGAGAAGGGAACGGCTACCCACTCCAGTATTCTGGCCCAGAGAATTCCATGGGGCGTATACACCATGGGGTCACAAAGAGTTGGACATGACTGAGCAACTTTCACTCCTTGGGATAGTTCACTTTTCATAGCTTTAGCCACTTATACAAAAATGATTTTTAAATCACGTCTCTATACAAGACATCCCCTTCTCTGCCAGTTTATCCAAGTGCTTAATGAACATTGATTATCCCACAAGAGCTTCTAATTCAGTGTCCAAAACTGCTGTGTTCACCCTGCCCATACTTGAACATTTCCCACATTCCCCATCACCATGAATGACACTGCTATCCATCCTGTTGCCAGAACCAGAACCTTAGAGCCATCCTCGGTCTCTCACTTTCCATACCTCCTGTCCAGTCTCTAAAGAGTACTGATTCTATTTATGAAATATCATTTGGGTTTATTCTCCCTTTTCTTTCTCACTACAATCATCACTGCATCTTCCTTAGAAGATTAGTCTCTAAGGTTTCCAGCTTGGGATTTGTAGTGTATTGCCTTTTTGTTGTTCTGATTTGGAGTCTTTGGTCTCTAGCTTTTCTTACAGACTGTGGCAACAGTGGTTTTTCTAAAATCCACATTGACTAATCTGTTGTTGTTTAGTCACTACGTTGTGTCTGACTCTGCTGTGACCCAGTCAAGCTCCTCTGTCCATGGGATTTCCTAGGCAAGAACACTGGAGTGAGTTGCCANGTGAACTAAGAAGAGCGGCCAGAGCTGGCGGCAGGCCATCTGGGTCACATCGGCCACTCTGTTCACTCACGCTGTACCTTCCAGTGAACACTAGCACCACTGGAACTCAAGAAATGTTTGTTGAAGCAAGCAAATAATTGCTGGTGTAAAAGTGTATATTTTAACCTAAGGAAAATAGTTATAGGTAGGCTCACACTTTAGATAAGTATGTTTGCATTTAATTTGATGACTAGCAGGGAAAATTATATCTCTTTTCTAGCCATTAACGAGACGATTATATGGAAGGCATACCAGGCACTGACTACCTTTACTGAGGGCTTCTTTGGTGGTTCAGATGGTAAAGAATCTGCCTGCTGTGTAGGAGACCCAGGTTCAATCCCTGGGTTGAGAAGGTCCCCTGGAGAACGAAATGACTACCCACTCCAATGTTCTTGTCTGGAGAATTCCATAGACAGAGGAGCCTGGTGAGCTACAGTCCATGGAGTCACAGAGTCAGGATGGAACAACTAACACTTTAACTTTTCACCTTTACTGAAGCAAAAAAAAAAAAAAGATTATTATACATTTGGATCTGTGTGAGTAAATGACTCTAAATATCAACATGGCAAATTCTTCTAAGTTTATTTCTACTGATCTTGCTGGCTTCTAAAGAGAAATAAAAGAAAATAAAATTTTAAGGATTTTTAATATTTCATATTAACTAGTCAACTATAACAATTTTCTTTATTGAATTCTTCCTGACCATTCCTTATAGTACAACATGCATCAGCCAAGTATCTCCTTAGGTTCCAACTTTATCTCTTTTTATATTTTCATCTGTTTCAATGACAGAAATTCCAGAACGTTTGCAACAGTAGTGGTAGCCTGAGTCCAAACTCAAGGTTGAATGAACACACAAGAATTTTTTTTCCTTCTTTTTTCCCCCTTTAACCTTCACAAGGCAGTTGATAAGATTTATAATGGCTAGAACTCAGTCTTTATCAAGAGTAAATGTTATTTTTCTCTTTTATAAGTACCAACAAGAGAGTTAGGATTTGATCAGAAAAATAGCTTCCAGGGCTTTCTTCCAAAGAAAACTCGGCATGTAACAAGCAAATCAAATACCCTTGATTTATCATGAATAAGCAGTTACTCTGCTCCATTCTCCAGAAATAAACTGTCTTAGCTCAGTTCTGTATATGGCAAAGGCTGGTAGCAGTCTCTTTGCAGGGTGAACAAGGTGTTTAGACTTAGATCTTAGCTGATCTGTTAAGCATCTGTGTGTGAAAAATCTGAACGATGAGAAGCAAACGGTCCCTTTGCTTTTTCCTCTCTAGCATCCTTAAGACACTAGGCTTAAGCTGACAAAGACTGTATTCTCATGATGATAGTTTTGTGGATGGTTTTGTCTTTTATATATTATTATTTTGAAAAAAAAATACACACTATTTGCTACAGACCAAATATTTGTGTTGAAACCTAACCTCTCATGTGATAGTACAGTATTGGGACCTTTGGGAGGTGCTTAGGTCACAAAGGTGGAATCCTCATGAATGGGATTAGTGCCCTTATAAATGAGACTCCAGAGAGCTTCTTCATCCCTTCCACCAGAGATAACACAGCAAAAAGATGGCCTTCAATGAGCCAGGAAGCAGGCCCTCATCAAACACCAAATCTGTTTGATTTTGGACTTCCAGCCTTCACACTGTGAGAAATAAATTTCCATTGTTTATTTCAGTTGTTTATAAGCCACTCAATCCATGGTGTATTGTTACAGTGGCCTGAATGGATTAAGACATTCTTTATGCAAAAGTAAGTTTGTCTGTGACAACTTGGAAGGGCAGGATGGGGGATGGGTGAGAGGGAGGCTCAAGAAAGAGGAAACACATATATACTTATAGCCAATTCATGTTGCTGTACAGCAGAAACCAACACACTGTAAAACAGTTATCCTCCAATTAAAATAAATTTTAAAAAGGTGAGTTTGTTTTTGTGAGGGAGGGGATAAATCATGTTTTTTTTTTTTCCCCCCTGCAGAAAAAAATAATAAACCCAAGTAGTAGTTGTTGAAAAGTAGTTAAAATAGACACTGCCCAAGAAAAAAAACTAGAAAAACTCTACAGATAGGGCCTCTAACAACAGATATGGAAGGGTTTCAAAGCAGCAGCTTGCTCTGTATAATCTTATTAAATGTCAATCAACTTCAAAATTGGATGTCATGGGCATTCATTTTTGAATGCTTATGGTATGAAAATAGCCCTAATTATGGAAAGCACCATATGTATAAATTTACTAATTACAATATCATATTTGGTGGAGAAAAATTGGAGACAATGATTGTTTGATGACAACAAAAAGACATGGGTTAATGCTTAGGTTAAAAATTATAGCATCTAAACATACATGCACCATCATACACCAACTATATTAGAACATCTGTGGGCCCAGGAAAGAAAGATAAAGACCAGAAGGAATCCTATCAAAATGATTTATGGGTACACACATACACACAATATTCAAATAAAAATAACTGCAGTCCTTTCTCATTCTCTGTCTCCTCTTCATCTTTGGAGAGGCATCTCTACGTTAAGTCCCCTACACACGAACTTTCAAGTTATGAACTTTCAAAGATGTGAACCTATGTTCGCATAGCCAATCAAGGAAGTTAGTTTACGTGTCTTGTGCACATTGTCACGTGCAGCTTGCCCTCCATTTCCTAATGCTTGTGATCCTTCAGCTCGACCACCTTTCACCCCCTCTCCCTCCTCCACAGTAACTCTTCTTGCCTTTTTCACTGATGCCAGCCCCTATATGCCAGCTGTTGTACTATACTTTTCAAAGTACTGTACTGTTAAGATTATAAATGTTTTCTTTATTTTCTGTTTTTTTAAATGTATTATCTCTATGAAAAGTATTATAAACCTATTATAGTACAGTACTATATAGCCAGTTTTGTTAGTTGGGTACCTAGGCTAACTTTGTTTCACTTATGAATGAATTGGACTTACAATTGTCCTTCTGAAATGGAACTCATTTGTACAAAGGGAACTTACTATATTTCTCTTCTCAGGATCTCTTGTGTGGCCAGTGGGTTGGGAATTTTGGTTTGGGGGATGTGAGGGAATTGGAGAGGCTCTCGAATGTGGACAGAGACACAAATGAAGAAGCTTAAAGGGGCTTATGTTGATAGGAAGAAAGGGCATGAAGAGAAATACTCAGGAAAAAGAATGATCTTAAAGGAACCGGAGAACAGGAAGGGAGGGGGGAAGAGCATCTGGCACACCAGAGAGACAGGGACCAGACTGCTCACCAGACTGGGGACTAGCACGTTTGGATGTGCTAGTTTTTGAAGACAGCAGATCTGAAGGGGAGATTAGGATATCTGATCCCAGGATATCTGGCTGTGTGTTTTGTGATTTCTTCTTGTTCTTTTTTATTTTATTTTTTTCATTTCACTTGTCATTTTCTTGTTTAAAGCTTTTGTTATTTTGTATTGGGGTATAACTGATTAACAATGTTGTGATAGTTTCAGGTAAACAGTGAAGGGACCCAACCATACATATACATGTATCCACTCTCCCTCAAACTACCCTCCCATCCAGGCTGCCACATAACATTGAGCAGAATTCCAAGTGCTATACAGTAGGTCCTTGTTGGTTATCCAAACTCCCAAAATACAATAGTCCAGGGCCTGATGGCTTCACAGGCGAATTCTATTAAACATTTGGGGAAGAGTTAATATCTATCCTTCTGAAACTGTTCAAAAAAATTGCAGAGGAAGGAAAACTTCCAGACTCATATTGTGAGGCCATCATCACCCTGATACCAAAACCAGGCAAAGATAAAACACAAAAAAAGAAAACTACAGGTCAGTATCACTGATAAACGTAGGTACAAAAATCCTCAACCAAATACTAGCAGTCTATATCCAATAATACATTAAAAAGATTATACACCATGATTAAGTGGAATTCATCCTAGGGATGCAAGAATTTTTCAGTATCCACAAATCAATCAATATGATATGCCACATCAAGAAACTGAAGAACAAAAATCAATATGATCATTTCAATGATGCAGAAAAGCTTTTGACAAAATTCAGTACCCATTTATGATAAACTCTCCAGAAAGTGGGCATAGAGGGACTGTATCTCAACATAATAAAGGCCTTATAGGACAAATATACAGGTAACATCATACTCAATGGTGAGGAGCTGAAAGCATTTCCTCTAAGATCTGGAACAAGATAAGGATGTCCACTCTCACCACTGTTAAACATGGTTTTGAAAGTCCAGGCTACAGCAATTAGAGAAGAAAAAGAAGTAAGGGAAATCCAAATTGGAAAAGAAGAATTTAAACTGTCATTGTTTGCAGATGACATGACACTATACATACAAGATCATAAAGATGCTACCAGAAAACTACTAGAACGCATAAATGAATTTGGTCAAGTTGAAGCTACAAAATTAATACACAGAGATCCCTAACATTTCTATGCACCAACAACAAAAGATCAGAAAGAGAAATTCAAGAAACAATTCCACTGCCACTGCATCCAAAAGAATAAAATACCAGGAATAAACATACCTAAGGAAACAAAAGACCTGTACTCAGAAAATTATAAGATGCTGATGAAAAAAATAAAAAAAAGACACAAACAGATGGAAAGATATATCATGTTCATGGACTGGAAAAACCAATATTGTCAAAATGACTGTACAACCCAGGGCAATGTAAAGATGCAATGCAGTCTCTATTAAATTAAAACTGGGATTTTTCACAGAACTAAAACAAAAAATATAAAAATTTGTATGGAGATACAAAAGACCCAGACTAGCCAAAGCAATCTTGAGAAAGAAAAACAGAGCTGGAGGAATCATGCTCCCTGACTTCACACTATACTACAAAGCTACAGTCATCAAAACAGCATGGTACAGGCACAAACACAGAAATATAGATCAATGGGAAAAGACAGAACAGAAATAAACTCATTCGCCTATGGTCAATTAATATATGACAGAGGAGGCAAGACTATGGAATATTGGAAAGACAGTTTCTTCAACAAATGGTGCTGGGAAAACTGGACAGCTATATGTAAAAAAGTGAAATTAGATCATTCTTTAACACTATACACAAAAATAAGCAATAGGCTCAAAATGGATTAAAGACCTAAATATAAGACCAAACACTATAAAACCCCTAGAGGAAAACATAGGCATAATACTCTCTGACATAAACTACAGCAATATCTTTTCAATCCATTTCCCAGAATAATGGAAATGAAAACAAAAACACATGGGGCCTACTTAAACTCAAAAGTTTTTGCATAGCAGGAAAGAAAACAAAAAGACAACGCACAGACTAGGAGAAAGTATTTGCAAATGATGAGACTGACAAGGGATTAGTCTCCAAAATTTACGGTTCATGACCCTTAACAGCATCAGGACAAATAAACCAATAAACAAATGGGCAGAAGACCTAAACAGAGATTCCTTCAAAAAAGACATACAGATGGCCAAGAGACACATGAAAAGATGTTCAAGATTGCTAATTATTAGAGCAATGCAAATCAAAATCACAATGAGATATCACCTGACACCAGCAAGAATGACTATCATCAAAAAATCCACAAATAGGAAGTGCTGGAGAGGGTGTGGAGAGAAGGGAACCCTCCTATACTGCTGGTGGGAATGTAAATTGGTACAGCCACTATGGAGAACAGTATGGAGGTTCCTAAAAAAAAAAAAAAAAAAAAAGACCTACCATATGACACTGTAATCCCACTCCTGGGCATATATTCGGAGAAACACAAGATCCAAAAGGAAGCACGCATCCCAGTGTTCACTGCAGCACTGTTTACAATAGCCAAGGCATGGAAGCAATGTGCATCGATAGAGGAGTGGATAAAGATGTGGTACATGAATACAATGGGATATTATTCAGCCACTTAAAAGAGTGAAATAATGACATCGCAGCAACATGTATGGACCCAGAGAGTGTCAGGCTGAGTGAAGTAAGTCAGACAGAGAAGGACAATTATTGTACGACATCCCTTATATGTGGAATCTAAAGAGAAATGATACACATGAACTTACTTGCAAAATAGAAGCAGACTCACAGACCTAGAGAATTGAACTAATGGTTGCCAGGGGAAAAGGAAGGGGGAAAGGGATAGTTAGGGAGTTTGAGATGGACTTGGACACACCGCTGTGTTTAAAATGTGACTTCTTCTTATGGAACATTTTATTTTGCAAGATCTGGTAGTGTCAGATTTGTGTGTCTTTCGGATATTGACAGGAATCTTGAAGCTATAGATAAATTTACTTACATGAAAGTTTTTGAAAAGTTGTGGTAATTGTTTTGTGGTACTGCCGTGGTTGCTAAAATTGATTTTCTTTGATATGGGTCAGAAATCATCTTCATCCTTGTCTAAATAAATATCTTGATCATTTTTTTCTACTTGCATTTCATTTCTTGTATCTCTCTTAATTCCCATAAAAAAAAAATAGCTATTACAGCCTTTTAGGCTGAGTACTACATGTAAAGCGACCAACCATACCAGTGTGAATAGGACTAAATGAGGAAATTACCAGGCAAATCAGGATTTGTTGGTCATCCTGTGTGTGTAATCTGGAATTTTTATGTTATGTGTATGCCTTTAACAAAGATTAGTCTTTTTAGAGGTGTTTGGCCCAAGTAGAATGGTAATCATAAAAATATAGATTTTTTTTTTTTTTTTTTTGCATTTCTCTCTGCTAGCCATGCAACCTGGGACAGACCAAATTTCAACAGCCACTATTTCCCCATCTCTACAATGTGAACAATTATGCAAACTTCCAAGAGTGTTGTCAACATAAAATGAGACATAAGGATGTATGAAATACATTAAATGAATATGTATATTTATATTCTATTTATATAAACTTTATAAAAATTATATGTAGTTATTTTTCAAAAAAGTTCTTAGTTATTTTAGACTGAGAAATAACGGAAGCTAACAAAAGAGGTACAACACTTCAAGTTGCATGCAAGTGGTGGGAGGGGAAGGGAGAAATAAACACTGGTTGCTGAGGGAGTAAGTTTCTCAGGAGTATCTATTTCAGCATTTGATCTTTCCCCAAATCAAATTCACTAAATATCTTTTTTTGTTGTTTGGAGAAGCTCTATAGGCCAGAAAAGAATCAACACTCCAGATTTACAAAAGATAAACATTTACCTTCATTTTAAAAAGTAGAGATCCTACTTGTACCTTTCCCTTTAAGCTGGGGTAGGGATATTTTTCAGAGAAGGCAATGGCACCCCACTCTAGTACTCTTGCCTGGAAAATCCCATGGACAGAGGAGCATGGTAGGCTGCAGTCCATGGCGTTGCTAAGAGTTGGACACGATTGAGCAACTTCACTTTCACTTTTCACTTTCATGCACTGGAGAAGGAAATGGCAACCCACCCCAGTGTTCTTGCCTGGAGAATCCCAGGGATGGGGGAGCCTGGTGGGCTGCCATCTATGGGGTTGCACAGAGTCGGACATGACTGAAGCAACTTAGCAGCAGCAGGGGTATTTTTCCTTTGTGGGACCAAAAGCAACCCTAGTTAGAGCATAATCATAAATATATCACAATCACTAGGCAAAACTAGAATATCCAACCTCATCCTAGGGACAGACAGATATACCTTATTATACCACTATTTGAGCTCTGGCAGCATAAGCATACCTGATACCTTTCAAGAAGTGAGGGTGCCATCTGGTTTGGGAGCAAAATGAAAATGTAATTAATGTCATCACTTCAAATCAGTGTACAGTTTCATAATCACATGTACAATTCATATTGGTTCCACTTGAAGCTTCTAGAGATTTATCAAGAATTGGAAATAGGACGATTCTATTATACATCACAAAAGATTATAGACAAGCTGCACGGAGTCCAGTGATCATTATATTTGACTTTCAGTAAGTCCCCTACATATGAAACTTCAAGTTCGTACGCAGGGGATTTTCAAAGATGCGAATGTGTCCTGGTATGCCAGCTGTTGTACTGTACTACTGTAATTTTCAAGGTGCTTAACTATAAAATTAAAAAAAAAATTTTTTTTGTTTTTTATGTATTGTGTGAAGAGTTTTGTAAACCTATTACAGTACAGTACTATATCGCTAATTGTGTTAGTTGGGTACCTAGGCTAACTTTGTTGGACTTACAAACAAATTGGACTTATGAATGCACTCTTGAAACACAACTCCTTTGTGCATAGGGGATTTACTATATTTATTTGGGAGCAGCTTTTCTCCAGATGAGCATGTGGCTCATCAGTGCTTTTCAAACGTTTTTGTTGGGTTGGGTTGTTTCAGTGGGGAACCCTTTGTTTAAAGGAAATAGTCCACTGAAACTTAACAGTGACAAAGCATAGCTCCTTCAGCAGAAACTAAGGTGGGACCTGGGGTCCCACTCACCCTACTATCTCTTCCAGAAAGTTTCTGCTGCAGGCATCTTGGACACACAGTTTAAAATCACTGAGTGCCAGAGCATATTCATTTTATTTTAAAACTGTAACACATTAAAAAAGTATGCACATATTTTCTAGTAACCATATAGAATGACAGAGCTTAAAAGAATGTGCCATCCCAATTCCATTCCACCCCTCCTCACCCTTGAATCCCAGGGACAATCACCTTTAACTTGTGACTGTTAATTATGACAATTCCTTTATATTCCTAAATGATGCTTTCATACATCTTAAAAAAATTTTTTTCAAATGTTGATATTATTCATCCTCCTCCTCTTATGGAAGATAAGGGTTTAGTTCTTATACGCACTGCCTCCAGCATGGGTCATCTCAACCTCTCTCTCCCTCCTCATTTACACACACACACAAAAAAAAACTTGTCTTAATTCTCGCAACTTTATTACACAACAGTTTCAGTGATTAGATTATTTTGGCTATGGAGGACATGGCAACCCACCCCAGTGTTCTTGCCTGGAGAATCCCATGGACAGTGGAGCCTGGCAGACTACAGTGGATAAGGTTGCAGAGTCAGACACAACCAAAGCAACTCAGCATGCACGCACATACATTGTTCACATGTGAACTACATGGGATCTAAGAGCACATTTCCTTTATTTTACACATTTTTATTTTTCCTGACATTGGTATTTGTGTCATATTTTTGTTTGCTTAATTTTCTACCTGCCCACATTATTCTTTTTTTTTAGACTCTCCAATAGACATGCAATATTTCTCTTAATACCAATGAATACATCAACTATTCTTTCTGCATATCCTCTCCCTGCCCAACTTCACACCAGAGGTTCTTTTTGTAACATTAGCTCCTGTACTGTCATGGTGGGACTGGCTTTTGCGTCTCTTGGGTATCGACTCTTTTGCTAGATTCTTTGTTCTCTCCTTCTTGATGAACTGACTCATGGTCGGGGGTCAGAGGAGCATAATTTCTAGCAGCTTCCAGAAAAAGATGCCCAGGTCAAATATAGTTTTGGAGAACTTGAGTGCATGAAAATATCCTTATTCTCTTCTTCCATTAATCATTAGCTTGACTACAGAATTCATTGTTTAGAAATACATTTTGCTCAGAAATTTCAAGGATTGTCTTCACTGTCTTGTAGTTCCTAGTGCTGTTATTTAGAAGTCATTCTGTTCCCTCGTCCAAATACTGTTTCCTCTTCATCTCTGATGTTCTAATACCCCATGACCATATACTTGGTGTGGAGCACCCCCCTCTCCATTCCACCATCCCTTCATTGACTGTGTTTGAAACTTAAGGCACTTATTCATCTCCTCCAGTTCCGGGCAAATGTTTTTATTTTACCTGTAAGCACTTTCTGAGCTCTATTTTCTCTGTTCTTTCATTTGAAATTTATTTTCATTGGATGTTGGACCCACTTAGACAGACCCCCTAAATTTACTATCTTTTCTCATGTATCCATCTTTCTACCACCTCATCTCTGGAATAATTGCTCATCTCTCTTCTGATGAATATTCTATTTCCACTACAATATGCTTAATTTCTAAGGATTCTATTTAGCTCTAATTGTTTTTCATAACACCACGTTTTATTTCATGGACAATTTTTTTTTCTAATATCAGTAAGTACATACATTTCAGGCTTTTAAAAAAAGCTTTCACCTATTCCCTGCAATCCTTGTTTCCTTCAATTTCTTGTTTGTTTATTTTGGTCTCTTTTATGTTAGAGACGTGCTGCCACAGCTGATATTCCTTTGCAAGCTGCCAAGCCATGTGTTACAGGCATTAGGACTTTACCATAAAATGATCAGACCAAGCTGAGCCTTCACTGAAACATCCTCAAGGGTAACTAGATTTCCCACAACCCCGTGGGTACTCAGATACTCTAGAGAAGTCCCCCTCCAATGTCCTATTTAGGAGGGACAAACTCAGTTGCTGGTGTCCTGGAAGCAAAGCTGGGTGGAAAATGGGACTTCTCTAGTAGTCCAGTGGCTAAGAGTCTGCCTCCCAATGCAGGGGACACAGGTTTGATCCCTGGTCAGGGAACTAAGATTTCACATGTTGCAGGGCAACTAAGCCCACGTGCCACAATGAAAGATCCTGCATGCAGCAAGTAGGACCCAATGCAGCCAAATAAATAATAAAATAGGTTTTTTCCCCTCTTAAAAAAGGCTTGAAATTGAAGCAAGTTTATCACTATTCAGCATACAGATTTCCATTTAATCTACCAGATTAAATAGATTTCAGTGTCACACCTTGCCCCCACTGACTGCTGTTTCCAATATTGCTATGTTTGTAGCCTCTCTAGTTAAGTCAGTCCAGAGAATAATGCCTGCCCCTTCCCACCATGTCACCTGCAAGATGAGGGGTAGGGAGTTGCCAGGCTGCAGAGGGTGGAGGCGGCGATTTGGAAGTCCAACTACTCCTTTGAAGACTTTCAACCAAGTTCTGTTTTTGGCCCCACTCATTAACTCCAGCTTCACCACCCTTGTATTTCTAGTTTTTGAGCCTTTCCAGGATTTGAGGGGATCTCCATTTCTGTTTTATTGGCATCTCCTCCACAGGTACCTGGCTTTCCACATCTCTCCTTAGCTAAATCAAGTACCACTAAACCATTCTCTTTCCACTTTCCAAATACTGTGTCAATAGCTCTCTGTATTCTATGCTCTCCTGTTCTTTTTTTTTTTTATTATTATTCTAGTGAGAATTTTTTGTTTACTGTCATTTCGTTGGGAGGGAGAGAGTAGAATTAATTACATGTTCCATTCACCATATATACTGCAATTCTTTTCCTTCACTCTTCAGAGTTGCTTTAAAAAGGAAACAGATTCTCTCAACTCTTTCCAAAATGATTCCAATGAATTCAGCATTTGTGCATGTATGCAGGGAAGTAACAGTATTTCGTACTTCTCTACACTATATCCAGTGCTACAATGACAACTAAATCCCAGCTAAGTATCCAGTTATCTATAACAGACACAGTGAAGAATAACTCTTAATTAAAATAGTTATCTTTTTATTGTGAAATTGGTTGTAGTTCCTTACATTAAAACTTTCATTATATATCTGTGGAATTAAATGTTATAATTATAAATTATTCCTTCACATGTAAAAATTATGCATCTTAGAAAGTGAAAATAAATTTCTTTTGTAACTGAAGTTCTGCCTAAACTATCAATTAACTCAGTACCTCAAGTAAATTACCTTAAGTTTATCACAGCAGTTGTTCTGTGGTTGCCTCTGATTAGAAGGCAACATAAATCTGATAGTGATTTGCCTTTCAAGTCGGCATAGCTATTACCATGTGGGCCAAGTTTGTATATTTCATTATTTGAGGCAAGCTTTGTCTTGATTCATTTAATACACTACTTCTGCTCCTTATAATATGCCAACCTGGAGATACTGGGTTAGCCACAAATTTTGTTCAGGTTTTTCCATAACATCTTATGGAAAAATCCAAACAAACTTTGTGGCCAAACCAGTATTAGCTTCCAAGAAGATACTGTTCCCTATTTCTCTAAGAATATTTCATTAATATCGAAAATTCCTTCTATTCTTGGAGGGAAACTGTATACATTCTGTTATTTCTACAGCTATAAAAGTTGGCCACGGGCAAAGAGTCAAAGGACTTAGTGATTTTCCTTCCAAACTGGCCCTCTCTCTATGAACTTTTCCCAGCTGTTTCCAAAATACTGTTATCATCAGTACTGCCCTCAGACCCCACCAAGCAAGGAGGGAAGGCGTTGCCCTCAGCCTCACAACTCAGAGGGCCTCGCTGCTCTAACTCTCCTATACCTGTGTTTCTCCCCACTGAACTGCAAATTAGAAAAAGAATGAGTAATTCTTTTCAGCATGTTCTGGGTGGTCGGGACTCTGCCCCAAAGGCCTTGAGACTGCTTGCAGGTCTGTTTTCTCAAGGGGGACCTACTTCTGCTATGCACAGCTTAAAGCCTTAGGGGTGGCTGGTGTGTGGGGAGGTGAGCGCAGTAGGTAGGAAGTAACAGGTGGCGCTAGTGGTAAAGAACCTGCCTGCCAATGCAGGAGACATAAGAGAAGCAAGTTCAATTTCTTGGTCAGGAAGATTCCCTGGAAAAGGACATGGCAACCTACTCCAGGAGTCTTGCCTGGAGAATCCCATGGACACAGGAGCCTGAGGCTCTGGTCCATGGGGTTGCAGAGTTGAACTGAAGCGACTTAGCACTTATGCACACAACCCACCAAAGAACTGAAGACCAAAAGAAACCTAGATAAATTAATATCCAAAATGAGATGAACCTTCCTTGGAGGGAAGAATACTACAGCTTCTATAACTCCTCAGGACAGGGTAAGAAGGAAGAACAGCCTCACCACATGGGAACAGGGAGCAAGGGGGATGGAAGGACAACCAGTGCAATTGTTAGCAAACTTTTAACAGGTGAAAATGGGCTGGTATCATGGGTGAGAATCCTGAGGTACCCCAAACACAGAGAGAATCTGTATCTGACAGTCCACTCTTTCCTGCAGGCTTTCACTGAGTGTTCCTGGTGGTTGAGACAGGCAAGGGCAGGGCAGGAGAGCAGACTAAGATCCCGTGAAGGTGCATGAGGTGTTCACTCTGTTCACTGCAGCAGCTCTCCAGTGGCTGGAGATCAGGGCAACATGGTGGACAAAGATGTTTTTAAGCCTGAACAGTTTGGAGCCGGAGTGTAAAAGAGGGAGAGATTTCCTGTAGCCTAGAAATATTGCTTCCTTTGTGGCTCAGCTGGTAAAGAATCTGCCTGCAATGTGGGAGACCTGGGTCTGATCCCTGGGTTGGGAAGATCCCCTGGAGAAGGGAATGGCTACCCACTCGAGTGCTCTGGCCTGGAGAATTCCAGGGACTGTATAATCCACGGGTTTGCAAAGAGTAGGACATGACTGAGTGACTTTCACTCACTCAGAAATACTGGTTGTTAGTCTAGGTATGTGGAGAAGGCAATGGCATCCCACTCCAGTACTCTTGCCTGGAGAATCCCATAGACGGAGGAGCCTGGTAGGCTGCAGTCCGTGTGGTCGCTGACAGTCGGACACGACTGAGCGACTTCACTTTTACTTTTCACTTTCATGCATTGGAGAAGGAAATGGCAACCCACTCCAGTGTTCTTGCCTGGAGAATCCCAGGGATGGGGGAGCCTGGTGAGCTGCCATCTATGGGGTCGCACAGAGTCGGACACGACTGAAGTGACTTAGCAGCAGCAGCAGTCTAGGTATGAAGACACCGCTGGGGCATTGCCAAGCTCAGTCTAGCTAAAGGAAAGGCCCTATTTCTTACTTAAGTACATCTAAAACCAAAGATGAACTGAATTTAAGGCTGTAGCAAAGCCCAGGTTTAGATCTAGCCCATATTAGATTGATCCAGCCCCCTCCAGACACCAGTCAGTCCCAGTGCACAGTCAGTCACACATACACATATTAGCAGCCTAATTAATAGGTGTCAGCCCTTTGCTGGCGTATTATTTAGTACTATTCTTTTACCCATGAAGGCTGATATAGAATAAAAAATATATAGAACACACAAAGAATCAGAAAAATGTAACCCCCTAATGAAAATTAAAAAATAAGCAATTGAAATAGACCCACGGATGACCCAAAATTCCATGGTAGTCCAGTGGTTAGGGATTCCATGCTTTCACTTTATGGAGCATGACTTTGATCCCTGTTAAGGAACTAAGATCCCACAAACTGTGTGGTGTGGCCAAAAAAAAAAAAAAGGAAATGAAAAAGAAAAAAAAAATACCCAAATATGTTAAAAAGATATAATGGAAAAATGGGAGGTACACATCTAACATTTGGGGAATTTCAATAGAGATATGCATATAATAAGAAAGAATCAAATGGAAATGATAAAAATTATAGTATCACAAATATAGGATTCATTCAGTAGACTGAATAATAGACTGAACACACCAGAAGAAAGGATTAGTAAAATTTAAGACAAGTCAATAAAATCACCCAAATTGAAAGAAAAATAGAACAGAAAATTTGTGATTGCAACACAATATTCAATGATTTGGCATATGTGCAATTGTACCTCCAGAAGGATGTGAGAAAAAGAAATATTTGAAGAGGATCATAGGTAGGTATTGTCAAAAACTGAAGGAATTCAATCTATGTACAAAAAAATCTAAGTGAAATCCTAGCAGGATAAATTTAAAGAAAAATAAAGATATCAACCAAACAACCAATAACAACACCATGCTCAGGAACTTTATAATTAAGCTGCTACGAAACAGATAGAAAGTAAATCTTATAAGCAGCCAGAGAAAAAAGACATCATGTTCAGAGAATTGCTCTGAGAATAATGTCTGATTTTTCATCTAAAATAATGGATGCCATAAGACAAAGAAATAACCGCAAAGTCCTGAAGGAAAGCACCTGTCAATATAGACTTTTCTGTTCAGCAAAAGTATTGTTTGCTATGAAGGTGAAAAAAAGACTGGTAAAAGTGGAGAGAATCTCAAAAAGACACAAGTACCACAGTGTTCATTGAAGCACTATTTACAATACCCAAGACATGGAAGCAACCTAGCTGTCCACTGACAGATGAATGGATAAAGAATATGTGGTACATATATACAATGGAATATTACACAGCCATTAAAAGGAATGAAACTGAGTCAGTTGGAGTGATGTGGATGAACCTAGAAACTGTCACATGGAGTGAAGTGAGAAAAAGAAAAACAAATATCATATATTAATGCATATATATAGAACCTAGATGGTACTGATGGACTTATTTGCAGGCCAAGAATAGAGGCACAAACAGAGAGAATGAACTTGTGGACACACTGGGGAAAGAAGAGGGGAGCGAATTGAGAGAGAAGTATTGACACATGTACACAACCACGTGTAACATAGCTAGCAGGAAGCTGCTGCATGGCACAGGGAGCTCAGCTTGGCATTCTGTGATGACCTAGAGGTGGAATAGGGTGGTGGGAGGGAGGCTCAAAAGGGACTCTCACACTGCTGATTCACATTGTACAGCAGAAACCAGCACAACGCTGTAAAAAAAAAAGTTGAGAGAATGTATTTATGAAAAAATATGCACTATATGAAATGAGAAAGGACTTTTATTACAAGGTGAAAGGAAATTATTCCTCATGGAATCTTGGATCTGCAAAAAGAAAAGCACTAGAATGGATAAATGAATAAATATCTAAGTAAGTATCAAAGACTTTTGAAAAATGATAATCTATATATCTGAAAACCTAATGACTATTTAAAAGAAAAATAATATATTTTGTGTTTATTACCTATGAGTAAATAAAATATATGCTAAAAAGAAAAATAATGGCAGCAAATAAGTAAAGGGAATTATACTTTTGTAAGGTTATTAAGACTATTCTTTAAGTAGTATTATTTGAAGAAAGGAAATACGTTAAAGATGCATATTGTAAAATCTCAGGAAACAATTACTGAAAAAATTAGACTGAAATATAGTTAAAAAATCAATAGAGCAGTAAAAGTGGGATGTAAAACATTTAGTTAACTCAAAAGAAGGCAAAGAAATAAGAAACACAATAACAAAGAACAGATACAAAGAGAAAACAGGTATCAAGCTGGTGGGCTTAAACCTAATGATAGCAAACATTACGTTAAATATAAGTGGAATAAACACTCTGCTATGAAACAGTATAAAAGAGAATGACCAAACTATATGCTTTTTGAAAGGAAATACACTTTAAATATAAAATTGCAGATTGGTTGAAAGTAAAACAAAAAAAAAAAGATAGATCAGAAAAATGTTGGTATGCCTATACTAAAAACACATTGGACATGTTAGACATCAAAGCAAGGTGTATTAAGGACATGTCATAGTAAAAAAAAAAATCAATTCATCTAGAAGACTTACAAATAAAAAAGATACAAAATACATTAAGCAAAAATTGAATTAAAGGAGAAATACAAATCTACAGTGGTTATCTAAAGTCAAGCAACCCCTTTTAATACTGTTCATCCCAACACACACACACGCACAATTAGTGACCAGCAACAAACTTGGGGTGGGGTGCATTTAGGGGAGATCTCTCAAGGCAGCATGCATCTCTTGGACTAAAAATGCCTGGTACAAAGAAAAAGAGATCTCAGCACATAAGATGGGCAGGAGAGTTTCCAGACAGCCAGCAAGTTTGGAAGGTTCCCAGGTGTGACAATACATGGACTGGTTATTGTCTATGGCTTCCAAGTGGGATGGGTAAGAAACAGCCTTTTGGAAATCATACAACTATCACTAGTTTCTTTGCGTTTCAATACAGGACAAAATGAGAGGGAGGGAGGCTCCGGAGGGAGGGGATATATATATGCTTATAGCTGACTCAGCAGAAACTAACACAGCATTGTAAACTAAATATACTCCAATTAAAAAATAAAGCTCAAAAAAAGTGAGAGGGAAGACGTCCACATCCTTGACACCCTCCCTACCAGTTGGTCTTGTCAATTGTTGTCTTGGTTCTGAGTGGAATGTTCTGGGTTCCTACAGTTTGTTGTGACCAGCAGGACTCTGGACACCTACAACAATGAAGCGGCCACTGGTATCACAGAGGTCACACTAACAGGCATACAGCTTTGCAGTAGTTGCAGTCAATAAGTTAAGTCCAACTCTTTTGTGACCCCGTGGACTGTAGCCTGCCAGGCTCCTCTGTCTGTGGGATTTTCCAGGCAAAAATACTGGAGCAGGTTGCCATTTCCTTCTCCAGGGGATCTTNTCACAGAGGTCACACTAACAGGCATACAGCTTTGCAGTAGTTGCAGTCAATAAGTTAAGTCCAACTCTTTTGTGACCCCGTGGACTGTAGCCTGCCAGGCTCCTCTGTCTGTGGGATTTTCCAGGCAAAAATACTGGAGCAGGTTGCCATTTCCTTCTCCAGGGGATCTTCCCAACCCAGGCATCAAACTCTCATCTCCTACATTGGCTTCCCGGATAGCTCAGTTGGTAAAGAATCCACCTGCAATGCAGGAGACCCTGGTTTGATTCCTGGGTCGGGAAGATCCCCTGGAAAAGGGGTAGGCTACACACTCCAGTGCTCTTGGGCTTCCCTTTTGGCTCAGCTTGTAAAGAATCTGTCTGTAATGCAGGAAACCTGGGTTCNAGAGTTTCCAGACAGCCAGCAAGTTTGGAAGGTTCCCAGGTGTGACAATACATGGACTGGTTATTGTCTGTGGCTTCCAAGTGGGATGGGTAAGAAACAGCCTTTTGGAAATCATACAACTATCACTACTTTCTTTGCGTTTCAATACGTGACAAAATGAGAGGGAGGGAGGCTCAGGAGGGAGGGGATATATGTTTGCTTATAACTGACTCAGCAGAAACTAACACAGCATTGTAAACTAAATATACTCCAGTTAAAAAATAAAGCTCAAAAAAAGTGAGAGGGAAGACGTCCACATCCTTGACACCCTCCCTACCAGCTGGTCTTGTCAATTGTTGTCTTGGTTCTGAGTGGAATGTTCTGGGTTCCTACAGTTTGTTGTGACCAGCAGGACTCTGGACACCTACAACAATGAAGCGGCCACTGGTACCACAGAGGTCACACTAACAGACATACAGCTTTGCAGTAGTTGCAGTCAATAAGTTAAGTCCAACTCTTTTGTGACCCCGCNTTGGTTCTGAGTGGAATGTTCTGGGTTCCTACAGTTTGTTGTGACCAGCAGGACTCTGGACACCTACAACAATGAAGCGGCCACTGGTACCACAGAGGTCACACTAACAGACATACAGCTTTGCAGTAGTTGCAGTCAATAAGTTAAGTCCAACTCTTTTGTGACCCCGCGGACTGTAGCCTGCCAGGCTCCTCTGTCTGTGGGATTTTCCAGGCAAAAACACTGGAGCAGGTTGCCATTTCCTTCTCCAGGGGATCTTCCCGACCCAGGCATCGAACTCTCATCTCCTACATTGGCAGGTGGGTTCTTTACCACTGGGCTTCCCGGATAGCTCAGTTGGTAAAGAATCCACCTGCAATGCAGGAGACCCTGGTTTGATTCCTGGCTCGGGAAGATCCCCTGGAGAAGGGGTAGGCTACACACTCCGGTGCTCTTGGGCTTCCCTTTTGGCTCAACTTGTAAAGAATCTGTCTGTAATGCAGGAGACCTGGGTTCCATCCCTGGGTTGGGAAGATCCTCTGAAGAAGGGAAAGGCTACCCACTCCAGTATTCTGGCCTAGAGAATTCCATGGGCTGTATAGTCCATGGGGTCACAAAGAGTCGAACATGACTGAGTGACTTTCACTTCACTGTTCTTTACCACTGAGCCATGAGGGAAGCCCAATACAGCCTTGCCATAGGCTTATCCTGGAGACTCTGTGAAAGGTTGTGAGCATTACACCTGCAGGTATGAGGTCAGGTCCAGGACTCTGAGATTTTTCCCCTTTGAGATGATGGTATGAGCAGGTATCCTTGCATTTCTTATAGCTGAAAGCTAATAGGGACAAAGAATGGGACTGAATGTTTTCTGTCCTAGATGAAGAAAAGGTTAAAATTTATGACAGATTTTATTTTAAGTAAGAATATGAAACACTGGAAACCTCTTTGTTGGAGGTCAGACTTGAAATAAACTTTTTTGAAATGCTGAGTAAGGAAGCATATATTTTAAAATGAAATAGGTACTACTTTAATTGAGGTTAAAATAGATTTGCTGGGAAAAATGGGGGAAAGAAAACCAAATATGCAGAACAAGATGGGGTGACAACTAATGTTGCAAGAAGGATACAATACAGTCAATAAAAGTTAAATCCCAAGTGACTTAGGCCAAAATGATCTTAAAATTTATTTCAGAAGAGTAAAACATAAATATAGATAGTACTGAAGAAAAAGTGCAATAAAATTCCAATCTTTAGGAAAGTTTAAAACTATTTCATATGGAGGAAAAGGAGGGAAAGAGTAAGTAATCTCAATAAACAGAAAAGGAGGTTGGAAATGCAAAGTCATGTTTGGAAAAATCTCTACATCAGAAGTATCATCACGTCTAGAATCTGACCGAATGCTTGTTGTAGAAGGCAGATTTGTTGGTTATTTTTGGAGATGACATGGATGATGGTCACTAGGAGCTGGATAAAATTAAAGAGTCTGAATTTGGGGACCACTTGGATGGGAAACTTTGAACACATGTATGCCATCAAGTAAATGCTCCCTTCCAAATCTTTGAAAAAATCAATCAAGTATGTAGTAAATTAGCCAGAGAAGATAAAAGAGCTTCCATATTATACTAAAACTCTTCAAAGTAATTGTGCATCTTTAGAATCAGAAAACGTAAAGATTAAAAGCGAGGTTCAAAAGCTTGACAAGAAACTAATGACTGAACTGTATCAAGAAAAGGAAACAAACCTCACAGGAAATTAGCTTTAGAGGGAAGAAAGAGTTTAGAAAGAGAGAAGAAATATTCCATAGCAGATAGAAGTGTCAACCATGCCCCCATGAAGAGCTAGCTGCTGCTGCTGCTAAGTCGCTTCAGTCGTGTCCGACTCTGTGCGACCCCATAGATGGCAGCCCACCAGGCTCCCCGGTGCCTGGGATTCTCCCGGCAAGAACACTGGAGTGGGTTGCCATTTCCTTCTCCACTGCATGAAAGTGAAGACAATCAGTTGTGTCCGACTCTTAGCGACCCCATGGACTGCAGCTACCAGGGTCCTCCATCCATGGGATTTTCCAGGCAAGAGTACTGGAGTGGGGTGCCATTGCCTTCTCTGGAAGAGCTAGCTACTTGTAGAAAATAATGATTTCCATTTCATTGTACTCTAAAGTAGTAAAAGTATTATATTATGGTTTAATTAACCAAACCACTAAAATATTAAGAAAAACAGTAATTTTTCATGGACAATGCAGCAATTAGACACCTTTGAAAATTTAAAGGCGATTTGTGTTTATCAAGTCCTTTTCTTCCCCCATAGTTTAAGAATACAGTTGAAGTGTGCTCAAGAAACACACTTCGTTGTTGTTGTTTTAAGGAATCTGCTCCTTTTTTCCAGACTTTCACCTGCTCTCATTTTGCACGCTAATGGTAATGGCATATGGAGGCATAAGTGTGGACATAGCTATGTGTATGTGTAAAGAGAAAAATGTGAGCTTTTTTATTTAGATAAAGGTGATCTCTTCCAAGAGTTCCTTAGGTGAGACCTGAAGGTAGGAGTTTTAGGTATTTGGATAGACTGGTAGCAGAGGGGTGGTGTTTAAAGGGTTTTGAGAGGCATTGATGTTCCTACCTTTTTTAGGGACCGGAAGTTTTGTAGATAGCTCATTAATTTACTTGGCAGACCTTTCCCATATGCAATTTTTGACTGCCCTGTACAGCATTTTAAAACACAGAGGTTAAATGAAGAAAGGAAAACAGAAATGTAGAAGCTGAACAAAATTCCTAGATGCAGAGTTAAGTGTAAATGTGAAACCAAAGCAGGGTGGAAGGGGAGGCAACTCATGTGTATTGTATTTAGTGCCTACTTTGTCCAAGGACCTTTACATACTTTATTCCAATTAATTTTTAAAAATCCTATAATTTAAGAATTACTATGTCCATTTAATGGGTTAAGAAACTGAGTATCAGATTAAACAATATGGATTACTAAGATTAATAAATAAAGGTACATTACTTTGATCTTCTGTCTGGTTCAAAAGCCTTAAAATTTTTCCACTGTATTGAGAAACTAAAAAAGCTTTCTTTTTAAAAACAGATTCACCACCTACCAGTACCTCTTTGAATTCTGAAGACTTGGTGCTGTTCTATCACGAAGGATATAGTCTGGGTGTGGAAGTCAGGTGGCAGGGTGGAGGAATCCCTTGTTCCTTATCACCACTAGTGGGATCAGTGAACCTCAACCTAGGTGAGACACTGCAAAATCAAGAAAAGGGAAAGGGGGATGGATGGGAGGGCTGACGCAACATCACTGAGTTTATTTCATGAACTCACTGGAGACTATAAAAGGGTGGGGCACTGGAGCCGGCCTGGCGTACTGCAGCCCACCGGGTCACAGAGAGCTGGACACAACGTAGCGACTGAACAACAGCAACTGGAGCCAGACTCTGGATTCACCTCCCACCTCTGCCAAGTCCTGCATTGAGTTAATCTCTCCACACCTGTTTGTCATCTGCAAAATGATGATAATAATATTGCTCTCATAAAGTCGCTTTCGTGAGTACTAAATGAGTTACTATGTGTAAAACACTTGTTAGAGTTGTTTGTGTGCACGTGTGCTAAGTCACTTCAGTTATGTCTGACTCTTTGTGACCCTATGGACTGTAGCCCACTAGGCTCCTCTGTCCATGGGGTTCTCCAGGCAAGAACACTGGAGCGGGTTGGGTTGCCATGCCCTCCTCCAGGGAATCTGCACAGAGAAAATTCATTCAGAGGGACTATTATCATTATCATGCCCATCATTGACAAATATGTGAATCAGAATATTCTCATGTCACATCCATCTTTAACAGCAGTGGAAGGCCTCACGAGGGGATGAAAAACAGCAGATCTGAATTCACCTTAGGAACTTTTAAAATAACAGTGACTGGGCTCCAAATGTAGCATCTCTGAGGGTTTTCTGAGCATCTGTTTAAAAGTCCTTCTACCTTCTAATGTGCAGCCAGGGTAGAGAACTACTCTATATTATCTATTTTTACTGTTCTCATCCCCCCATCTCTCTTATTTGGATTGAGATTAAATTGATCAATTCAATCTTTTGCATATTGGATTGTCCAAATGGTTCATTCAGGCTCTTCTATAACATCATATGGAAACATCTGGATGAACTTTTTGGCCAACCCACTATGTGCCATGTGTCAAAATACCTCACTAAACCTTGGTACGTTATCAGGGGTCCACGTGGCGCTATTGGTAAAAAAGTCACCTGTCAATGCAGGAAACATAAGCGATGTGGGTTTGATCCCTGAGTCAGGAAGATCCCCTGGAGTGGGGCTTGGCAACCTACTCCAGGATTCTTGCCTGGAGAATCCCATAGACAGAGGAGCATGGCAGGCTACTGTCCATAGGGTCTCAAAGAGTTGGACACAACTGATGCATCTTAGCACACACATGGACAGTAGCTATCTATTTTTATAATACAAAGAAAGTGAGTTCTGGGTCCTCAAAATTAATAGGAGGAAACCTGATATTAAACTTAACAATTGTTTCATGACATCTCTCATGCCCTGATTCATTTGTGGGGCATGTACGTGTGTGGCCCAGCATTGCCTAGCTATTTTTGGAATGGAGCAGGATGTGTAAAGCACCGACTGTGTTATAAAACCCACAAAGGCAGTGCAGCACCGGCAGGACTCCGTGGAGAGGCAGAGCCTGGGCATGGCGTAATCCATTTATTAACTCAAAGTAACAACGGGAGATGAGACTCGATCACATCAAAGCAGCCGCCTATAAAGAGCACTTCAGACTACCTGGGAAATGTGGGACCATTCAGGCTCCCTTGTCTGAACCGGGAGCAGGCTATTTATAAACCGAGTCAAGTTTTTTCCTGGATGACGGCACCTGGAGCCTACGGCAGGAGGGCTGGCAAAATGGTGGAGGGTCCTTTGTGCTTGTGGTCATGGCTTTCAACCCAGGCAACACTTTAGGAACACCAGTGGGATTTAAAATAAAACACTGATGGCTGGGCTTCTTCCTCAGAGATCCAGATACGACAGATCTTAGTGAAGTGAAGGGAAAGTCACTGAGCCGTGTCCCACTCTTTGCAACCCCATGGATTATACAGTCCATGGGATCTGCNATGGCTTTCAACCCAGGCAACACTTTAGGAACACCAGTGGGATTTAAAATAAAACACTGATGGCTGGGCTTCTTCCTCAGAGATCCAGATACGACAGATCTTAGTGAAGTGAAGGGAAAGTCACTGAGCCGTGTCCCACTCTTTGCAACCCCATGGATTATACAGTCCATGGGATCTGCTAGGCCAGAATACTGGAGTGGGTAGCCTTTCCCTTCTCCAGGCGATCTTCCCAACCCAGGGATTGAACCCAGGTCTTCCTCACTGCAGGCAGCTTCTTCACCAGCTGAGCCACAAGGGAAGCCCAAGAATACTAGAGTAGGTAGCCTATTCCTTCTCTAGCAGATTTTCCCAACCCAGAAATTGAACTGGGATCTTCTGCATTGCAGGCAGATTCTTTACCAACTGAGCTATCAGGGAAGTCCACAACAGATCTTAAGTGCGGCATAAATTGAGGTGCTACTACTGTGCACTCAGGGTTGAGAACCACTGGAGTGCTGGAGAGAAGATAAACTGTGTAACCATATAACCATAAACAGCATAAATTTTGCTAATTCTGTTCACTTGATGTAGGGTATTGAAGAATTTAATTAAACTATATAAATCTTAATTTACTCATTTATAAAAAGAACATAACACAGGATCACTTGCAAGGCTATGATGAAGACCAGGGCAATGCATGTGAAGCAATTAGTGTGGTGACTGGTACATGGTAAATACTCAGAGTGTGTACAAAACATCCCAGACCTTTCTTTCCAGCATTTTCCTGTCCTCTGTAGGTGTCCTTCCCTTTCCCTCTGGAGCTCACTCAAAGCCTCCTTCCTGGTCTTCCTGTTAGGCCCTGCCTGCTATAAAGGTACCTAGTGTTTTCAACCTTCTTCAACATCCTTTCCTATTTAACTGTACCCACCACAGGGATTCCCAACCACTGGGACGACCTGCAGGACTTTAAAAATTGCTGATGTCTGATTCTTAACACTAGCATTTTTTGACTCATAATCTCAGTTGCTATTGATAGTATTATTTCTCCACCCATATAGCAATGAAAATCTCTATATTTAAGAAAAAATTATTGGAATACAATAAAGTTAATTACGAATAGGAAAGATACACAGCAAGCACTCACAAGTCATTTATCCTTATGTTTTTTCAGGGAGGATTTCTGAGGAAAAGATGATAGAACTAATTCATGAGGAGTGTGGAGTTAGGTAGCTAAGGGAATACATGTGTGAGGATAATTTTAGGTATCAACTTCAGTGCCCAAGATGCCTAGATGTAGTAAGTCCCCTACATACGAACAAGTTCCATTCCAAGAGTGCATTTATGAGTCCAATTTGTTCATAAACCTAACACAGATAGCCTAGGTATCCAACGGACACAATCAGCTATATAGTACTGTGCTGTAATAGGCTTATAATACTTTCACGCAAATAATACAAAAAACAAACACAAGAAATAAAGAAAAGATTTTTAATCTACAGATTTAATCTAACATTTTTAAAGTACAGAACTTTGAAAAGTACAGCAGTACCAGCTATATCACCACTGCTTTTATGCTTGCTTCCAGACTTTCTTGTCTTGGAAAAAAGATATTTTATCACTGTATTCTATACAGTACTGTACTATAAAGTACTCAAAAGCACAACTTGTAAAGGATGTACATACATGCATATACAATGTTTGCCAGACATGTGAATGTGAACGAACTTACGTGATTAGACATGTGAACACACACTCAAACTTTTGAAAGTTGGCAACTTGAAGGTTTATATATATATGGGACTAACTGTATTTAGCCAAACACTGTTTTGGATATTTTTGTGAGGATATTTTTGTGGATGAGATTTACATTTTAAATTGGTACCCTTTGAGTAAAGCAAATTGTCCTCCATAATGTGATGGGCCTCATCCAATCAGCTGAAGTTCTTAACAGAACAAAGACTCACCTCCCTGGAACAATAGATGGCCTTTGGGTCTGAACTACAGCGTCAGCTCTTCCTGAGTCTCCNATAAAAAGAACATAACACAGGATCACTTGCAAGGCTATGATGAAGACCAGGGCAATGCATGTGAAGCAATTAGTGTGGTGACTGGTACATGGTAAATACTCAGAGTGCTTACAAAACATCCCAGACCTTTCTTTCCAGCATTTTCCTGTCCTCTGTAGGTGTCCTTCCCTTTCCCTCTGGAGCTCACTCAAAGCCTCCTTCCTGGTCTTCCTGTTAGGCCCTGCCTGCTATAAAGGTACCTAGTGTTTTCAACCTTCTTCAACATCCTTTCCTATTTAACTGTACCCACCACAGGGATTCCCAACCACTGGGACGACCTGCAGGACTTTAAAAATTGCTGATGTCTGATTCTTAACACTAGCATTTTTTGACTCATAATCTCAGTTGCTATTGATAGTATTATTTCTCCACCCATATAGCAATGAAAATCTCTATATTTAAGAAAAAATTATTGGAATACAATAAAGTTAATTACGAATAGGAAAGATACACAGCAAGCACTCACAAGTCATTTATCCTTATGTTTTTTCAGGGAGGATTTCTGAGGAAAAGATGATAGAACTAATTCATGAGGAGTGTGGAGTTAGGTAGCTAAGGGAATACATGTGTGAGGATAATTTTAGGTATCAACTTCAGTGCCCAAGATGCCTAGATGTAGTAAGTCCCCTACATACGAACAAGTTCCATTCCAAGAGTGCATTTATGAGTCCAATTTGTTCATAAACCTAACACAGATAGCCTAGGTATCCAACGGACACAATCAGCTATATAGTACTGTGCTGTAATAGGCTTATAATACTTTCACGCAAATAATACAAAAAACAAACACAAGAAATAAAGAAAAGATTTTTAATCTACAGATTTAATCTAACATTTTTAAAGTACAGAACTTTGAAAAGTACAGCAGTACCAGCTATATCACCACTGCTTTTATGCTTGCTTCCAGACTTTCTTGTCTTGGAAAAAAGATATTTTATCACTGTATTCTATACAGTACTGTACTATAAAGTACTCAAAAGCACAACTTGTAAAGGATGTACATACATGCATATACAATGTTTGCCAGACATGTGAATGTGAACGAACTTACGTGATTAGACATGTGAACACACACTCAAACTTTTGAAAGTTGGCAACTTGAAGGTTTATATATATATGGGACTAACTGTATTTAGCCAAACACTGTTTTGGATATTTTTGTGAGGATATTTTTGTGGATGAGATTTACATTTTAAATTGGTACCCTTTGAGTAAAGCAAATTGTCCTCCATAATGTGATGGGCCTCATCCAATCAGCTGAAGTTCTTAACAGAACAAAGACTCACCTCCCTGGAACAATAGATGGCCTTTGGGTCTGAACTACAGCGTCAGCTCTTCCTGAGTCTCCACTCAAGCTACCCTCCAGATTTTGGACTTTTCAGCTTCTATGATCATGTGAGCTAATTCCTTAAGATAAATCTCTTTCTGTAGATGCACATATAAACACAAATACATTCTATATTGATTCTGTTTCTCTGAAGAATCCTGAATAATATGGTATGCATTCAAATCACATGAAGATTTTCCTGCTATTCTCAAGACTGCAGTCCTACCCTTGACTCCAGTTTCACCAGGAAACAGATGCCATCCAACAGGATTTCTTTCATCTCCCTTTCCATTTAACTCAAGGGTGCTGTGTGTGCGTGCTCAGCTGCTCAGTCATGTCTGACTCTTTGTGAACCCATGGACTGTAGCCCTCTGGGTTCCTCTGTCCATGGGATTTTCCAGGCAGGAATACTGGAGTGGGTTGCCATTCCTTACCCCAGGGGATCTTCCTGACCCAGCAATCAAACCCATGTTTCCAGCATCTCCTGCACTGGCAGGCAGATTCTTTACTCAAGGGTACCCTCTAACCTTTATTGGATAACTCCCTCACTTCTGTTTTACAGGGACAGCTCTCTATTTCCTTCCTAAAGCTACTTTTTCACTCCAGATCCTGCTCGAGCATCTGTCTTGGAGTTGAGGTCCATAATTGCCTGCTCTTTCACAGCTGCAGGTACTCTGCTTTCCCTTGAGTTGTGCTCGAGCTTTCATGTGCTCACACACTGTTAGACAGATGTGTGTGTACGTGTGTGTGCACATTCATGAACACAACTGCACATTCTGGTGAGCTGGAACCAATGACTTCAGATCCTGCCAGATATTCCACTAGAAGTGGGGCACTTTGCATACGGCTTTTCATTGCTGGAATCCATGTTAAAGGTCTAAGTTTTGGGCTGGAGTGGATATAGACTTGGAATAGTAACAGGAGTTTTGTCAGGCCATTGAAGAGGCATGACTGACAGTTATGACATCCTTGAGTATTGACTTATCACTTAACACATGATACTTTGGAGATAAACTTGAAAAGGGAATAATGATCAATGGAAGCCGTTATGATTATGCATGAGGGAATAAGGTTAAAGAAAGAAGTAGGGAAAATAAATGGACAAAACAAAAGGCAGAAAGGAAATCCAGACATAAAGTAAAGAAATGGTACGGGGGAGATTTGGGGGGAATGACAGAAGTCCAGAATCAGAAGCACTAAAACGATCACTTCACCTAAAACCGTGAATGTTCTCATTATAAAGTAACACCATTTAAGATAAAATTCCAGTGGAATTCTCTGTCTCTCTCAAATTTGTAATGATAGATTGCCTTGTTAAATCATAGCACTGAGCACACACACACACACACACCCTACAGTACAGAGTGTGGTTTTAGGCTACATTATGTTAAATCATTGGCAGTAAAAATGTTTGACTTCTGATAAACTATGAAATCCCATATTTCACTTTTCTCAGCCTTATTTTTAGAAAATTACCCTTCATTTAGTGTGAACAACAAAGACTCAGAGGCATGTTGAATGTGCCTCTTTTTCCAATTTAGTGCTCATATAGGGTATGCCTATTTCTATAAAAACAATAGTTATTATTTCCCTAATATTTCAGAGCATTTTTTCCAGAAAGCAATATTCATGTAAAGAAAACTGCATAATTATAACATGCAGGAAAATAACATATAATTGTATCTTAAAAAAATACACTTGAAGAATAAAGAATTTGATAATAGCATTATAAGTAGGGCAAGAATAAAAGCTTTACAGAGATCAGAATTCTCTCTTGGGTGAAAGGCTTATTAAGTTCTAATTAGATACATATATGTAGCTTGTGAATTGGAGAAGGCAATGGCACCCCACTCCAGTACTCTTGCCTGGAAAATCCCATGGATGGAGGAGCCTCGTGGGCTGCAGTCCATGGGGTCGCTAAGAGTCAGACAGGACTGAGCGACTTCACTTTCACTTTTCACTTTCATGCACTGGAGAAGGAAATGGCAACCCACCGCAGAGTTCTTGCCTGGAGAATCCCAGGGACGGTGGAGCCTGGTGGGCTGCCGTCTACGGGGTCACAGAGAGTCGGACACGACTGAAGCGACTTAGCAGCAGCTTGTGAATATAAATCCTAAAAGAGTGGAAAACATGCAACTGGGTTTTTCTATGCTGTGTCAAAGAGTCTTAGAATCATGTTTTAACAGTGGATGGAAATTAAACTTGGTGGTAAATACACAGCAGTCAAAATATATAAAATTTATATAATGTTATAAACCAGTAAGCAATCTGGATAGTTATATCAGTCTATAGAACCTATTTAAAAATCACTGTGGATAAAGAAGCTGTGGGGTGTGGGTGTGTGTGTGTGTGTGTGTGTGTGTATTACTTCATCACACAGGAAGACTACTCAGCCACGAAAAAGAATGAAATTCTGCCATTTGTGGCAACGTGGATGGACCTTTAACATATGCTTAGTGGTGCTCGCTTCGGCAGCACATATACTAAAATTGGAACAATACAGAGAAGATTAGCATGGCCCCCCGTGCAAGGATGACACGCAAATTCGTGAAGCGTTCCATATTTAAAAAAAAAAAAAAGCTTAGTGTAGTAAGTCAGAGAGAGAACAAGTGCTGTAATATCACTTATATGTGAAATATAAAAAAATACTACAAATGAAGCTAAATAGCAAAACAGAAGCAGACTTATAGATATGGAAAACAAACTAGTGGTAACCAGCAGGGAGAGGGAAGGGGAGGGGGAGGGGCACAGTAGGCATATAAGAGTTAAGAGATACAAACTATTATGTATAAAACAGATAAGAAACAAGGATATCATGTATAATATTGAGAATTACAGTCTTTATCTCATAATAACTTTTAATGGAGTTGCTGTTCAGTGACTGAGTTGTGTCTGACTCCCTGCAACTCCGTGAACTGCAGCATGCCAGGCTTCCCTGTGCTTCACCATCTCCCGGAGCTTGTTCAAACTCATTTCTATCGAGTCAGTGATACCAACCAACCAGCTTGTCCTCTGTCATCCCCTTCCCCTCCTGCCCTCAATCTTTCCCCAAATCAGGGTCTTTTCTAATGAGCCAGCTTTTTGCATCAGGTGGCCAAAGTATTGGAGCTTCAGCTTCAGCACGAGTCCTTTCAATGAATATTCAGGATTGATATCCTTTAGGATTGACTGGTTTGATCTCTTTGTAGTCCAAAGGATTCTCAAGAGGCTTCTCCAACACACTAAATGGCGTAAGTGTGTGTGCATGCTAAGTCGCTTCAGTCGTGTCCAACTCTTTGCTACCCCATGGATTATATAGCCCATCAGGCTCCTCTGTCCATGGGATTCTCCAAGGCAAGAATACTGGAGTGGGTTGCCATGCTCTTCTCCATACTGGAGTATAAACTGGAAAAATATTGAATCACTATGCTCTATACTTAAAACTAATATTGTAAATCAACTATACTTCAAATTATTTTTTTAATTGCTGTATTAAATAGACCTGACTAGTTTAAAAAATCATGTCTTAATTGAACTTCTTATCAAAACAGTAGGTAGAATAATAAAAGATCTGTACCATTGTGTGATTCAACCGTAAGACAAAGGCTATATGTCTCTATGGACTTGTATGTCCCAAGTTTGAGTTTTAATTATATCAGTTATTATAAAATGACATAACAAATGAGCAAAATCAGGCTCTGTACATGTGCCAACTTAACAATTTCATTTTGACCTATATATTTTCTGATCCTGGTTTATAAAGTCTAACAAAATCTCTAATAAACAAAATTTTAAACAATTTATTTTTAAGGAACACATCCCTTAAAGATGTGTTAAAGAGCATATCCAAATTCTCAAATTTTCAATCTAAAGAAATATGTAATAGTAAAAGATTTCATTTTAAGTAAGTTCTTTGATTTGGCCTGATTTTTAAAGCTTCACTTGTTAAGGTGTGTGTGTGTGTGCGTGTGTGTGTGTGTGTGTGTGTGTGGTGTGTGTGTGTCTATTTGTGGGTGGGTATGTGCACACATGTGCTCAGTCTTGTCGCTTGTTAAGCTAAGTAATGGCAAATCAATTTTTAGTTTTTGAAATAAACACCCTTGTGATAATCTCAGTTTATAAAGCAGAGAAAATGATTCAAAACTAGCCAGTGATTGTTACCATTTAAAGTAACAACATCCCAAATGTCCAAATGTACTGTCCTTAATTAAAAAAAAAAAATTAGTTGACACAAATGAACTAGAACATAATTACTATTGTTACTACTGCAAGAATGTTGTGGGGGAATATAAATTACAAAAGGAAACTGGTGAGAAGTTGCTGTATAACACAGGGACCCCAGTGGTGCTCTGACTACCCAGAGGGGAGGGAGGGGAGGAAGGGCAGGAGGGAGGCTCAAGAGGAAGGGTTATCTGCATAACTGTGGCTGATTTCCCTTGCCCTACAGCAGAAACCAAGGCAACACTGCAAAAATTGAAAAAAGAAAAGAAACTGAAACGTTCAATTGTTCCTTGATATGGGATTTAAAAGGCCAAATTGAGGTGTACTGACCACAGGCAATGGAAAAATTTGTTCAGTGTCCTCCATAACAGACCAGATTATAGTCACCAGGATATTTCAGTTCAAACCTAAAACAAACAAACAAAAAAACAAACTCCTTTAACAGTAACTGTCATTCTAAATGAAAGAAACTGATGACGGGATCAAAGTATAACATGATAATGAATCTCTAGTGTATGAAATTGAAGCATCCTTTTCTTCTTAATATATTTCACACTATTCAACAGGAAGGTCTCTCAATCCATGTTACTTATGCCTGACTGATGTTTTATAGTTGATTCAGTGGGATGCCTGCAGAACATTCTTTTACATGGAGGATCAGAGTCAGAATCGCAGTTTGGGAACTGCATTCTCCCACCGTGAATGTGATTAGATGACCTGTGACAGCAGAGAAGTTACGAGTGGATGACAGCACGGCAGCTCTAACAATATAGAGCAACTTGCCCAGTCTCTCTCTGGGATCAAAGGAAAGAGGTCACGGACTTGTATCTTCACGTTTCTTTGAAACATGGACACTGGGGGTTATGGAGGGAAGTCTATATACTGGTTTAGTTTTGTTGTTTGGAAAAAAGAAAAAAACCTTTTTAATGTTTGTCAAACTTTCTACCTTTTTAATCCACTGAAACGTAATTGCTGAAATTGCTTACAGAAACAAAATCCCCAAACCTATGTTTTATACTACTTAATCAGCTCCACCTAACTACCTGACGCAAAGAGGTGACTCATTGGAAAAGACCCTGATACTGGGAAAGATTGAGGGCAGGAGGAGAAGGGGACAACAGAGGATGAGATGGTTGTATGCCATCACTGACTCAATGGACACGAAAATGAAAGTGAAAGCAAAAGTCACTCAGCCGTGTCCGCCTCTTTGCAAACCCCATGTACTAAACAGTCCATGGAATTCTTCAGGCCAGAATACTGGAATGGGTAGCCTTTCCCTTCCCCGGGGGGCCTTCCCCTTCCCCAGGGGGCCTTCCCAGCCCAGGGATCAAACCCAGGTCTCCCAGATTGCAGGCAGATTCTTTGCCAGCTGAGCCACAAGGGAAGCCCAAGGATACTAGAGTGGGTAGTCTATCCCTTCTCCAGCGGATCCTCCTGACCCAGGAATTGAACCGGGGTCTCCTGCATTGCAGGTGGATTCTTTACCAACTGAGCTATCAGGGNTTCTCCAGGGGATCTTCCCAACCCAAGGATCAAACTGTATTTCAGGCAGACTCTACCATCTGAGCCACCAGGGAAGCCCAAGAATGCTGGAGTGGGTAGCCTATCCCTTCTCCAGAGAGTCTTCCCAACTCAGGAACTGAACTTTATTGCAGGTGGATTTTTCACCAGCTGAGGTACCAGGGAAGCCCAAAGTGACCATATGTGATGGTATTTGGACGTGGGGCCTTTCAGGAGGTAAACAGGTCTTCAGGGTGGAGCCCTCTTGATGGAACTATTGCCCCTACAAGAGGTCAGAGAATTCAACAGTTCTAAGCAGATGGAGATGTCTACTGCAAATGGCGTTTATCACTCAGTGAAACTATGACAGAACATCTCTGTGTTCTATAGCCTTAGAAACATGGTGACATTTTATTTCGTCTATGTCACAGTAGCAAGAAAGCTTGTCAGATATGTGAAACCCAGGAAAAATGGTTGACATCCCAAATTGAGTTAGCTATCACTCTGTCTTTTGAAGCACAAAGTTTTTATGTTTGGTCTCAGAGATGGAGGGCAATTTTGATGCTGTGATTTTTACTTGAGAGTCAGTTACACTATCCACAGTTTCACTTAGAAAAAATTCATTCTGACAGACAGAAAAGACTTTATCATAAATAATAATCAGGTAACAATCAAACCTTTAAAGGGAGAGTATTTCATTGCCAATAGCTAATACCCTCTAAATTATAGCAACAAATGCCCAAGGAACCCTCCCATAACAAAGTGGTAATTACAATACTTCTTGGCTTTCAAGGCCAACCCAATTTTCCTCTTTGGTGTTATGTTCATTCACAGGGTTATATTTGGCTACTTAATGCTATATCATTTGCCAATATCTATAAATAGCTGTATATTATTGAGTCTTCAGGCCATCATGTAATTCTGCATCATTTCCCCTTTTCATTTCCCAATATACCATGCAACAGGAAAATAACTTTTTTTCACATTTCATGAGAGTGTCAGGAATCACGACAAAATGGAATTATGATTCTGTTATTTTCCTTTTGCAGCATATAATACATTAAGTATTAATGTATGATGATGTTTCCCTGAGAAACTTTAATTAAATTAAGTTGGCCCCTCTCCTGGCCTGTTAATTTTTTATAATATCAATTAGAGTTGAATATGAAAACTGCATATGCCAAAATAGACAAATGAATTTTTTGGAATACTGAGCATAACCATGTAATTTTGAGGTCCTGATGGGATTTGGTTATTGATGGCAATGTGAGACTTAATACCCCTGATCATTTTATCTTGGGTTTGCTATTTCTGTTCAGTTCAGTTCAGTTCAGTCGCTGAGTCGTGTCCCACTCTTTGCAATCCCATGAATCGCAGCACGCCAGGCCTCCCTGTCCATCACCAAATCCTGGAGTTCACTCAGACTCATGTCCATCGAGTCCGTGGTGCCATCCAACCATCTCATCCTCTGTCGTCCCCTTCTCCTCCTGCCCCCAATCCCTCCCAGTATCAGAGTCTTTTCCAATGAGTCA
>SJYA01002827.1:321278-332609 GCA_006410615.1 Neotragus moschatus
CTGGGTGTCTCTCTCCTGACTTCCCTAGAATGCCAGGCCCATCTTAATCCAGTTGGACCTCATCTTAACTATTACATCTGCAAAGACCTTGTTTCCAAATAGGGTCACATCCTGAGGTTCCAGGTAGACATGACTGGGGCGGATACTATTCAATCCAGCATAATTCCTTGGTCTTTGGCTTTCTCAAACTTCATATTATACCTCCTGAGATAAATGCCCCATAGTTATAACTGTATTGTTTTTCAGTCACTCAGTTGCGTCCAAGCTATATAAGCTTCAGCTTTAGCATCAATCCTTCCAATGAATATTCAGGGTGGATTTCCTTTAGGATTGATTGGTCACAGTCATAATCATTATTGTTTGGGGTTAGTTCAGTTCAGTCCCTCAGTCATGTCCTACTCTTGTGACCCCATGGGCTACAGCATGCCAGGCTTCCTTGTCCATCACCAACTTCTGGAGATTGCTCAGACTCTGTCCGTTGAGTCGGTGATGCCATCCAACCATCTCGTCCTCTGTTAGCTCCTTCTCCTGCCTTCAATCTTTCCCAGCATCAGGGTCTTTTCTAAGGAGTCAGGGTTTTGCATCAGGTGGTCAAATAGTTTGGGGTAAATAATCTTAATTTATAATATTTCCAAAGGTACAGTATGTTGTGACAGCCAGTTTTTTGCATTTAACCGATAAATTTGGGGATAGGCTAGAATTTGCTGTGCACTCTCCCGTTACTCATCGTCATAGTAATTATTCCCTAAATCATTGGTCCTTGAACTTCAGCGTGCTTCACCAGCATCTGGAGGCTTGTTAAAACACCAATTCTCTGAGCCCCACTCTCAGAGTTAAGCATTTGTAATCTACAAGCCCCTGGTGATCTTGATGCTGGTGCTTGGAGACTACAGTTGGAGATTCACTGTTCTAAACCATCATCAAGTAAGAGGCTCTGTTACTCTCAGGAAGGAACTCCTTTTCCTCATTATCCAGCTCATTCCTTCTACGCTGATCCTTAAAAGTGAAGAGCAGTAGAATGCAACAGTGAAGGAAGAAAAGGAGGAAGATACCACTTATGGGGACATAATACGTCTATTATTAATTTCTGACTGATAGAGGGCACCCCTGGTGGCTCAGCGGTACAGAATCTGCCTGCGATGCAAGAGACACAGGAGATGAGGATTCGATCCCTGGGTCAGGAAGATCCCCTGGAGGAGGTCCAGGCAACCCATTACAGTATTCTTACTTGGAGAATCCCATGGACAGAGGAGACTGGCAGTCTACAGTGCACAGTCGCAAAAAGTCAGACAGGACTGAGTCGACTGAACAGGAGTGTGAGACAGGCCAAGAACAGAATGAGATGAAATGATAACACCAACCTCTGGCTAGTTTAGGGTTCCTAAAGATCTACAATTATTATTTGAAAAATAGGAGAAGTATTCTTTTTCTTTTCTAAATACAGCTTAGTGTCTCCAAACTTTGGTGAAATTAAGGCAAATTCAGCAAATAGGAATAAATATGGAGAACTACATGGTTTACTCTTTTTTTTATTTAGTTAGAGGTATATAGGTTGTGTGTGTGTGTGTGTGTGTATGTTTCTTCCTTTAAAAGAAGCTTTTAGCAAAACTGATGTGATAGTTTTTATCTTAAGAACTATTGAATAAATGAATGTCCTCTAGTAGTGAAGCAACAGCTCCAAACCAGTTTTACAGAAAACACCATAAATAAAGCCATATGTCTTTACCACAAGTTTTACTATAAGTTCTAGCATGTGGATAAAAGGTTTAATTAACATATTACAATACAAATAACAATGATTTGAGACACAAAGTACATGCAATAATTTAATTTTTAATCTCATCTGCTATAATTAAATAGTTCTTGGGATATAGAATTCTCAGTTTTCTTCTGCACAAGTTGTTGCTGTTGTTCAGTCACTAAGTTGTGTCTGACCAGGACTGTAGCCTGCCAGGCTCCTCTGTCCCTGGGATTTCCCAGGCAAGAATACTGCATTCGGTTGCCATTTCCTTCTCCAGGGGATCTTCCCAACCCAGGGATCGAACTTGCATCTCCTGTGTCTCCTGCATTGACAAGTGGCTTCTTTACCACTGAGCTATCAGAGAAGCCCTCTGCACAAATATGGGTAGATAAAAGTAGTTGAAAATGTGAAACTTGTTCTGAAATCCAAACCACTGTACACAAATGGAGAGGGAAATGGCAACCCACTCCAGTACTCTCTCCTGGAGAATTCTGTGGTCAGAGGAGCCTGGTGGGCTGCTGTCCATGAGGTTGCACAGAGTGGGTCACAAATGAAGTGACTTAGCAGCAGCAGCAGGACACAAAAATTTGCAAATGTAAGAAGGATTATAACTCTGTAATTTACTATAAGCACTCACTTATAACATTTCTTCTCACATAATTAGCATGTACAGCAAATTTTAGTATTTTTTCTATCAATTATGAAGTCCATTAAGAATGGATTATTTCCTACACAGTTGAATCATTGATTTTTGAAGAAATCAAAGCATTTGAGATTTTAATAGCACTGTAAAAAAGCCATTATTACTCTGGTTGACTCAACTATAATGTTGGGAAGCCACCGAATATCAAGTATATAATTTAGAGGAGAAAACAAGTTCATTTGGCAGTACTTCGAAATTCTGAAGAGTATAATCTTTTACTACAGTATGTGTTTTAAAATACACGCAAATATATCCCTAGGGGGCAGTTGTTTTACTATGGAGTGCTTTGGTAAAGTTCTTAAGGATTCCAATGATATTATTTCAAATTTCATCTCAACTTCTTTTTTAAGGAAAAGAGCATTTTCAGGAAAGCCTCTTTCATCTTTGAAAGTGATGCTAAAATCTATTCTTGTCATAGTCATGTTTGCTGTAGTATGTGTTTACAAAACTACTGTTACATCTTGAAGGAAAGAAAAAAAAATTTTTTTTCTTCTTCTTTCTGGTAAAGATCCTCTCTTCTTTACCAAGTGACACAACATCTTCAAATGTATTGTACAGATTATAATTAATGTTGAGTCAAAAAGATAAGAGATGAAAATATAGAACTTAATATAGTACATCAAATGTTTTATATTGTTTTAGTTCACTGACACTGTTTAGTGAAAAAAATATACCCTCAAGAAATATGATTCAAATGTTAAATTGTAGATTTTCAATGACCATGATGGAAACATAATATGTACTGAATATTCAGGATACTCAATGGAATCAAGAGTCATCTCAATGAACATCAAAGTAATTGAGTAAAATACATAGTGAGCTTTCTTCAATTATGACAACAGTATAGTGCCTTTAAAAGGCATTCTCTTCTAAGCAATAGAATTCCTTATAACTCTGAGGCACGACCTTAAAATTTACTATGTTCTTCATGATCACACTTAAATAATGTTTGTTTCAGGATTGTGTTTGTTCAGTCATTCAACAAGTATTGAGAATGCCTAGGCATATTCCTAGTGCTGTGTTATATACTGTGGATGTAAGAAAAAAATAAGACATAATCTTGCTCTTGAGGGGTTTGTTGTCTCCTAAAGAAGAGGTATCTAAAACAAAAATTGTCACAGTGTGTTAGATTCTATAATATAGGTACCCAGAGAGCTAAAGTGCAAAGAATTATCTACCAAGAAGGGATGATTTGGGACGGTTTACAGGAAGAAGTCACTTAAAAATCTCAGTTCAGAAAGATAAATGGGAGTTAGTCACACAAAGTGACATCTGGGTGGGAAAGGAAGATGTTCTTAAGAAAGGGAGCCATCTCTGTGAAGGGTTATGAGTGAAAAATAGCAGAGTGAAATGAAAGAACCTCTAGCGGTTTATTATGGTGAGCATGGTCTAGTACATGATTATAATAATTGCAAAATGGAACATAACATTTTCAAGCACTGTATAATTTGCATTTTTCCGTACATACTTTGTGATTTGGCGCATGTAATAAAAAAGAAGACAGAACATTAATCCCAGGCTATTAGGAAAGAAATGAATAGTAAAGGAGAAAAAGGAAAGAGTACAGCTCTGAAAATGTTCACGTAAGTAACCATGTTTACTTAAGACTTTGAAAAAATGGCTCTCCTTACTTCTGAATTCAGGAGGGAGTTCAGTCAGGAAAAGTGTGGATGAAAACTTTATTTTTTATTTCAATCAGAGATAGTTAACATCAGCTTAAAGGTCTCTGCTATGTGTGTCTGGAAGGATGGGTGAAATTGATGGGTACATCAGAGAGGTAAGTGGTCATTTCTTTCCTTTTGCATTGCCTATCCAGAACACCAGTGTACACTCCTTGTAGTATCAGGTATGACACTGAGTTCCTACCCCATTACCTACAGGATGAAACATGACACTGCAGATATATGCACTAAGTGCCATTCTCAAGTTTCAATTAAAAACTAAAAGATTATATGCATTTAATTTTCATTCAGTATTTCCAAAATACTTTGATTTCCTATTGTGTTTTTCACTTATCCACAGGATTCGATTCAGTTGCTTAGGCTGGTTACACTAAAATATAGGGAAGCAATTAAACAACTATGAGTCTGGAATTTTAAATAACTTTGAAACAATTTACTTCATTTCCTTTCAAAAGTCTTTCTAATTACTTTTTGAATATTCATCCTAATTATCTTTCCTTTCTCTTCATTCTCCCCGCTTTTGTGGAGTCAACTAGGGAAATAAGACTTGATAGGTATTTGTATGCATCAACAGCATTCTTACTAGCACATAAAGCTATCAACTGATGCTTCGAATTAAATCCCAGCATATAGCTTCCTTCTACTGGTGGCACGGTTGCCATGTTGCTGTGGGTAGTACCTTAGCCAGCATTAAGGGTGCGGACACGCAAGCTCAGTCACTCCAGTCTTGTCTGACTCTCTGCAACTCCGTGGACTGTAGCCTGCCAGGCTCCTCTGTCCATGGGATTCTCCAGCAAAGAATACTGAAGTGGGTTGCCATTTCCTTCTCCAGGGGATCTTCTGGACCTAGGGACTGAACTCGGGTCCCTGAGTCTTCTGCATTGGCATGTGGATTCTTTACCATGGAGCCACCTGGGAAGCCCCCGTATTAATGGGGGGGAGTGGCCATGTGTAAAAAGCACAGGCAGCTTGTCATGGTCACGCTGTCAATGACCTCCATCAGTGACCTTACTCTGAGGGCTCCCCTTCTGACCTAGTCTCTGAGCACTGCTCCTCCCTACCTAAGCTCCAGCCACACCAGGGTCCCACTGCCTGTCAATAGTGGCACATACATTTCAGTTTCAGAACAGTTGTCCTTACTATTCCCTCTGCTCCCCTAGATGTCTGCGTGACTTGACCCTCAATTTCATTTAGGTCTCTGCTCAAATGTCACCTTATTACAAAGTGACCTTTCCTAATGAGTAAATGTAAATTACTTTTCTCCCTGGTCCCTGCATGTTCCAACCACTTTCTCTTCCCTCATCCTGTTTTTCCTTTCTGTACACATTACATGACATAATATATATTTATTTCATATTTATTATCTTCCTCCATTAGAATGTGCACTCCACAAGAGCTATGGCTTTAGTTTTGCTTATAGCTGTCTCCTCAACACTTAGAATAGTGTGTGAAACCTAACAGGCACACTCAGATTTGATCCCTGGGTCGGGAAGATCCCCTGGAAAAGGAAATGGCAACCCACTCCAGTATTCATGCCTGAGAAATCTTAAGGACAGAAGAACCTGGTGGGCTACAGTCCATGGGGTTGCAAAACAGCTGGACACAACTTAAGGACTAAATGAAAAAAAAATATTAAATGAATCAGTGAATCAAAAATAAAGCAAACTGAAACCTGGAAGCAAGCTCATGATGACATATGACCTATAACTTAAGGACTTTCTTGGTGCTTGGAACCAGGAGACCCAGGTTCGATCCCTGGGTCAGGAAGATCCCCTGGAGAAGGAAATGGAAACCCACTCCAGTATTCTTGCCTAGAGAATTCCTTGGACAGAGTAACCTGGCGGGCTATAGTCCATGGGGTCACAAGACAGGACTGAGCAAATAACACTTTCACTTTCTTTCTTGGAAAGATCCAAGGCCATGCTGTCATCCTATTCATACAGACTACAATGAAAGCAAAGATTGGAAAAANTAGAGAATTCCTTGGACAGAGGAACCTGGCGGGCTATAGTCCATGGGGTCACAAGACAGGACTGAGCAAATAACACTTTCACTTTCTTTCTTGGAAAGATCCAAGGCCATGCTGTCATCCTATTCATACAGACTACAATGAAAGCAAAGATTGGAAAAAAAAAAGTGATTTACATTAAGTCCTAAAAAAAATTTAAATATAAGGGAAGTAAGCTTGGCATGCTATAGTCCATGGGGTCACAAAGAGTAGGACATGACTGAGTGACTGAACTGAAGATAATAATATTAGACAGAGGCGTTTAAACTGAAGGCTGACATGGAGCCAAGGAGAGTCGTATTGATGACAAATGGTTGAGATAAAGGACACGTCATAAGGTTATGAGCAAGAAAGTCTCTGCAAGAAAATAAAAAGCCAACTGAATGCAAAGAAAACCAACTGCTACAAGGTCACTGTGGAAGAGACAGGCCAAGATCATGTTATCTTGGATCTTGTAGGTTACTCATGTCTGTGCTACACACCAAGAGCTATTCAAAAGGTTTAAACTTGGGACAGTGACACCAGCTGATTTATGTTTTTAAATGATATTGTGGACTTTCATGTCTGGACCAGGTGAAGAAGACGTACTTTTCCCTATTCCTTCTACTAGGTACAGCTTAAAACCCCAGACATTATATATAAAACAAACATAAGAAGGCTGAATGCTGGAGAAAAGACAGGCTTGGGACCCTGGGGCCTGAGGAATGACACAGCAGGGAGTTCCCTGGGTTTTCTTTTTGTCTCATCCATCCCAGACTGGGCACTGGGGAAGCCGGCCTGGAAATGTCAACAAGCACAGACAAAAAAAAGACTTCAGTGAAAAGTATTAATAAAACAAGATGACATTCTAGCAACTGCATGAAGATATGTCTGTTGAGTGGCAACACCAGCACAGAAGATACTACGGTGTTTAGCTAAGAGACGTTGGTAACGTGGATTTGAGTGATGGCTGTGGATATGGCTGTGCTGAGGTGAACACCTGTGGAAAACAGTTTGAGCAGAACACTTGACTTGCCTTTGGTCTACACATGGGCGAGATGGAGGGGCAGGCAAGGGGGAGTCTTCACATAAAGAACTCACAAACTGTAAGAATTTGAGAGAGAAAATGATCAATTGCTGTGAAATAAGATAGGAGGGCTAAAACAGAAAGTCTTTTGTTCTGAGGGCTGACAGGCTAGATTCATCAAGACAGCATGAATGGAGTCCAGTCTCGTCACAGCGATGATGAAAATAATAACAGCTCAGACTCAACAGATGGCCTTATATTTTACAGCAAAGGAAATAAGAGCTTCATTGCAGTGTGGATTAAAAGAAATTTGAGTTACTAAGGGACTAAAAGCAGTACCCAAGGACGGCCTCTATTGAACAATACAGAACACAAGCAAAGTCAGCAGAGAAAGATGTGCAATTCGCTGAAGAGTCATAAAAATAAATGCAGTAACCATGAGAAATCAGGATAGGACATAATATCATAAGAAAATGGAAGCGTTTTCTTGTAAAGGGTTGCATTTAGTTTTGTTAACTTTATTGGCTTTTACCATATCTTGCAAGGAATGAAAGAGCGCTCCCTGAATAGACAATACAATGAACCGAGAACTGGAATCATTTGATATCTCAATGAACTTTCAGTAAACACAACTAGAACAAAACTAGCTAGTTCCCTTGCTCATTAGCAATGCAATTAATTTGGGTTATATATTAAAGCATATACAGACCCCAAACAGCAATTCGTAGGCTTAAAGGGCACCTAAGTACTTTGCTGAGTAAGGTCCATCTACTCAAGGCTATGGTTTTTCCTGTGGTCATGTATGGATGTGAGAGTTGGACTGTGAGGAAGGCTGACCGCTGAAGAATTGATGCTTTTGAACTGTGGTGTTGGAGGAGACTCTTGCGAGTCCCTTGGACTGCAAGGAGATCCAACGAGTCCATTGTGAAGATTTCTTTGGAAGGAATGATGCTAAAGCTGAAGCTCCAGTACTTTGGCCACCTCATGAGAAGAGTTGACTCATTGGAAAAGACTCTGATGCTGGGAAGGATTGGGGGCAGGAGGAAAAGGGGACGACAGAGGATGAGATGGCTGGATGGCATCACAGACTCGATGAACGTGAGTCTGAGTGAACTCCGGGAGATGGTGATGGACAGGGAGGCCTGGCGTGCTGCGATTCATGGGGTTGCAAAGAGTCGGACATGACTGAGCGACTGAACTGAATTGAAGAATTTAACTGGACTTCCCCAGTAAGTCATCCGTAAAGAACCTTCCTGCAATGCAGGAGCTGCAGGAGACACAGGTTTGATCCCTGGGTTGGGAAGACCCCCTGGAGGATGCGTGGCAACCGACTCCAGTGTTCTTGCATGGAGAATCCCATGGATAGATGAGCCTGGTGGGCTACAGTCCCCAGGGTAACAAAGAGTTGGACATGACTGAAGCGACTTGTCATGCACGCACACAAGGATTTAACTAGATAATATTGGAAAACCTGTTTTAAAATGTGTTTGTACACCTACTTTCCACAAGAAGGTGATGTAAACACTAAATTGACATCTGGACTCTCTTCTGATAATCTAGCATCTTTCTTTGGGTGAGCAGGAAAGATCCAGCTGAGCAGTGCATTTACAGCTTCAAGTCCTAAAACCACAGAGCAACCAACCAACTCCATGTACCTTTTAATGACAACAGTGGCACTTTTTTCCTATTGGTCTGTTGGCAAATAGCACACGGAAATGTTGACTGCAGAATTTCTGAGAAAACTCCTCTCTTATCCTACCAATTCATACAACTTTCTACTTTATGACAACAACGAAGGAAACAAATTCAATTTTTTGAAATTTCTAAATCATCTATGGTGGCACTCTAGGGTAACAGAAAAAAGGTTAAAGTGTACTCCTGGAAGTGTTCTGAAGTTGTTTACTCATCTTCCAGAAGAACATTTAGATTTTAAGGCAGACAGAGTAATGTAAACCATTTCTTTAACAATAGAACTCTGGTGCCAAAGATAACGTTTGGAATCAGATAATACTGTAAGTCATTTTTTTAATGCCCAATGTTCATCAAACCAAATTCATTCATTCAATTTCCAATTATGATTCCACTGCCAAATATACCAGTCACCAAACCATTTTCAAAGTTATCCTTTAAGAACTAACTTTCAAAGTATCTACCACTATTATCATTAGTAAAAAAAAAAAAAAAAAAGCCAGTAGTTGCTACAGATTAATAAAGGATCTTATCTAATCTGGCTCTAAAATAATGTTCAGAGAAGCCAGTAAGAAAAATCACCAATAGGCCAGGAAATAATGCAAGCTAATAGGAAAGAAATAAAAATATCTGGAAATAACAGGATGGTAGGTTTATGCATGGAGTAATTCATAAATTATGAACAACTGACAACTACTTGTCTGAGGATATCCTAAAGATGCCTAGTGTTATGACGGATGTGCAAAGGACTCAGACTAAGAAGTTAGGGTCATTGTGACAGGTTTTTGGCCAGAGGAGGCTGCTCGCTACTGAAGAGTCCAAAGAAGAGTCATCTCACTCCCCTTGGGGCCAAGGAAAGTTTTGAAAGGAAAAGGTTACTGAGTTGGGTTTGAATTATAAGTAGGATGTAACTATAGAACAGAGTGGTATAATCAGGCACCTAGAAGACTAGGGTAAAGATAGTTATAAAAATGCAAGAATTAGGAAGGTGTTCACATTCTAATGGGCTTTCCTGGTGAATCTTTACTGCAATGCAGAAGACACAGGCTTTAATAGCTAGACTGAAGCTTTTTTTTAATGATCTCCTCCACACTACAGGCAATCCTTGTATGACTGGATTGAGGGAAGACACTGATAGGAGATTTATGTCCCAGACAGAGCCCCTCTGGCACTAGTGTGGACCGAAGCCAGAGTGTTGTCACCTGTGAGAGAGAGGCGGCCAGACTCTGGTGACGATACCCATAGAGGGAGGAGAGGGAGTGGGAGGAGAAATCACCGGAAGGCATGTCTACAAGGGGAGGCTCTGGGTAACTTTTGTTCTTGGCTTGGAAAAAATCTGACAGAAGGTGGTATCCCTTACTAAAGATTCCAGGTAGTGCTAATGGTAAAGAATTCATCTGCCAATGCAGAAGACAAGAGAGACGCCTGGAAAAGTCCATGAACATAGGAGCCTGGCAGGCTATAGTCCACGGGGTCGTAAAGAGCCACTGAGCCGCTGAGCATACACACACACACACACACACACACACACACACATGCCCCTTACTAAGATCAGGATGAGGGGAAGAAGCACCATCATAATAAGACTGAGAAATTATCATTAGCATCTTGTCACAAACATTCTAGAGAATGGATAGGAATCTTAGGTTCACATATAAAAATTGAGATGGTCTAGAATACTTTCAAACTTGTTTTTCTGTTTCTCTTTCAAGGCAAAATGATTTTCAATGGCCAGGCACTGGGAAGAACAAAGGTACAATTACAATGTTATTGTATAATTCCTTCCTATTAAAGAGTTTAAAAGGCCTCTGTTAACATCTGAAGGTGTTTCTGCTCAGGGGCCAGTTTAAGTTCTCAAAGAAACAGGAGGCAGAGCCTGACACTGGGAGTTTTGACTCCTGGCCTGGGACACTCAGGAGATTAACCTGGGCCTAGTAAGTATCTTGGTGTCAGAATCTGATCCACAATACTTAGTCTTCCTACCCAGAAACATGGAATATCTCCATCTGTTTATGTCGTCTTTGATTTTTTTCATCAGTGTCTTATAATTTTCTGTATACAGTTCTTTTGTCTCCTTAGCTAAGCTAAGTCGCTTCAGTCTCCTTAGGTAGGTTTATTCCCAGATATTTTATTCTTTTTGTTGCAATGGTGAATGAGATTGATTCCTTAATTTCTCTTTCTGGTTTTTCATGGTTAGTATATAGGAATGCAAGTGATTTCTGGGTATTGATTGGGAAAACTGGACAGCTACATGCAAAAAAATGAAATTAGAACACTTCCTAACACCACACACAAAGATAAACTCAAAATAGATTAAAGACCTAAATGTAAGACCAGAAACTATAAAACTCTTAGAGGAAAACATAGCAGAACACTCGACATAAATCAAAGCAAGATCCTCTATGACCCACCCCCTAGAGTAACGGAAATAAAAACAAAAGTAAACAAGTGGGACCTGATTAAACTTAAAAGCTTTTGCACAGCAAAGGAAACTATAAGCAA
>SJYA01002827.1:334563-361265 GCA_006410615.1 Neotragus moschatus
AAAAAAAAAAAAAAAAAAGCCAGTAGTTGCTACAGATTAATAAAGGATCTTATCTAATCTGGCTCTAAAATAATGTTCAGAGAAGCCAGTAAGAAAAATCACCAATAGGCCAGGAAATAATGCAAGCTAATAGGAAAGAAATAAAAATATCTGGAAATAACAGGATGGTAGGTTTATGCATGGAGTAATTCATAAATTATGAACAACTGACAACTACTTGTCTGAGGATATCCTAAAGATGCCTAGTGTTATGACGGATGTGCAAAGGACTCAGACTAAGAAGTTAGGGTCATTGTGACAGGTTTTTGGCCAGAGGAGGCTGCTGGCTACTGAAGAGTCCAAAGAAGAGTCATCTCACTCCCCTTGGGGCCAAGGAAAGTTTTGAAAGGAAAAGGTTACTGAGTTGGGTTTGAATTATAAGTAGGATGTAACTATAGAACAGAGTGGTATAATCAGGCACCTAGAAGACTAGGGTAAAGATAGTTATAAAAATGCAAGAATTAGGAAGGTGTTCACATTCTAATGGGCTTTCCTGGTGAATCTTTACTGCAATGCAGAAGACACAGGCTTTAATAGCTAGACTGAAGCTTTTTTTTAATGATCTCCTCCACACTACAGGCAATCCTTGTATGACTGGATTGAGGGAAGACACTGATAGGAGATTTATGTCCCAGACAGAGCCCCTCTGGCACTAGTGTGGACCGAAGCCAGAGTGTTGTCACCTGTGAGAGAGAGGCGGCCAGACTCTGGTGACGATACCCATAGAGGGAGGAGAGGGAGTGGGAGGAGAAATCACCGGAAGGCATGTCTACAAGGGGAGGCTCTGGGTAACTTTTGTTCTTGGCTTGGAAAAAATCTGACAGAAGGTGGTATCCCTTACTAAAGATTCCAGGTAGTGCTAATGGTAAAGAATTCATCTGCCAATGCAGAAGACAAGAGAGACGCCTGGAAAAGTCCATGAACATAGGAGCCTGGCAGGCTATAGTCCACGGGGTCGTAAAGAGCCACTGAGCCGCTGAGCATACACACACACACACACACACACACACACACACATGCCCCTTACTAAGATCAGGATGAGGGGAAGAAGCACCATCATAATAAGACTGAGAAATTATCATTAGCATCTTGTCACAAACATTCTAGAGAATGGATAGGAATCTTAGGTTCACATATAAAAATTGAGATGGTCTAGAATACTTTCAAACTTGTTTTTCTGTTTCTCTTTCAAGGCAAAATGATTTTCAATGGCCAGGCACTGGGAAGAACAAAGGTACAATTACAATGTTATTGTATAATTCCTTCCTATTAAAGAGTTTAAAAGGCCTCTGTTAACATCTGAAGGTGTTTCTGCTCAGGGGCCAGTTTAAGTTCTCAAAGAAACAGGAGGCAGAGCCTGACACTGGGAGTTTTGACTCCTGGCCTGGGACACTCAGGAGATTAACCTGGGCCTAGTAAGTATCTTGGTGTCAGAATCTGATCCACAATACTTAGTCTTCCTACCCAGAAACATGGAATATCTCCATCTGTTTATGTCGTCTTTGATTTTTTTCATCAGTGTCTTATAATTTTCTGTATACAGTTCTTTTGTCTCCTTAGCTAAGCTAAGTCGCTTCAGTCTCCTTAGGTAGGTTTATTCCCAGATATTTTATTCTTTTTGTTGCAATGGTGAATGAGATTGATTCCTTAATTTCTCTTTCTGGTTTTTCATGGTTAGTATATAGGAATGCAAGTGATTTCTGGGTATTGATTGGGAAAACTGGACAGCTACATGCAAAAAAATGAAATTAGAACACTTCCTAACACCACACACAAAGATAAACTCAAAATAGATTAAAGACCTAAATGTAAGACCAGAAACTATAAAACTCTTAGAGGAAAACATAGCAGAACACTCGACATAAATCAAAGCAAGATCCTCTATGACCCACCCCCTAGAGTAACGGAAATAAAAACAAAAGTAAACAAGTGGGACCTGATTAAACTTAAAAGCTTTTGCACAGCAAAGGAAACTATAAGCAAAATGAAAAGACAACCCTCAGAATGAGACAATAATAGCAAATGAAACAACGGAAAGAATTAATTTCCAAAATATACAAGCAGCTCATACAACTCAATACCAGAAAAAGAAATAACCCAATCAAAAAGTGGGGAAAAGACCTAAACAGACATTTCTCCAAAGAAGACATACAGATGGTTAACAAACACATGAAAAGATGCTCAATATCGCTCATTGTCAGAGAAATGCAAATCAAAACTACAAGGAGATATCACCTCATACTGGTCAGAATGGCCATCATCAAAAAGTTGCAAACAATAAATGCTGGAGAGGGTGTGGACAAAAGGGAACCCTCTTGCACTGTTAGTGAGAATGTAAATTGATACAGCCACAGTGGAAAATGGTATGGTGATTCCTTAAAAAAACTAGGAGTAAAACCACCATATGACCCAGCAATCCCACTCCTAGGCATATACCCTGAAGAAACCAAAACTGGAAAAGACACATGTACCCCAACGTTCACTGAAGCACTATTTGCAATAGCTAGAACATGGAAGCCACCTCGATGTTCACGGACTGATGAATGGATAAAGAAGGTATGGTACATATACACAATGGAATATTACTCAGCCGTAAAACGGAACACATTTGAGTCAGTTCTAATGAGGTGGATGAACCTAGAGCTTATTATACAGGGTGAAGTAAGTCAGAAAGAAAAAAGATAAATATTGTATTGTATGAATATAAATATTGTATAAATATTGTATATTATAGATAAATATTGTATATCCCACATATATACGGAATCTAGAAAGATGGTACCAAAGAACTTATTTGCAGGGCAGCAATGGAGAAGGCAATGGCATCCCACTCCAGTGCTCTTGCCTGGAAAAATCCCATGGACAGAGGAGCCTGGTGGGCTGCCGTCTATGGGGTTGCATAGAGTCGGACATGACTGAAGCAACTTAGCAGCAGCAGAAATGGAGAAACAGACATAAAGAAAAGACTTATGGACACAGGGAGAGGGGAGAAGAGGGTGAGATGTATGGAGAGAGTAATGTGCAAACTTACATTGCCATATGTAAAATAGACAGCCAATGGGAATTTGCTGTGTGGCTCAGGAAACTCAAACAGGGGCTCTGTATCAATCTAGAGGGGGTGGGATGGATAGGGATATGGGAGGGAGGTTCACGAGGGAGGGGACATATGTTTGCCTATGGCTGATTCATGTTGAGGTTTGACAGAAAACACAAAATTCTATAAAGCAATTATCCTTAAACTATAAAATAAGTGAATTTATATATAAAAAGGAATGTGATCCAATGACAAATATTTCTTTAAAATTCTTGAAAGCAAAGCATATGGTTTGATTTTCTCTTTAACAACATGATACTTTCCTTTTAATACTTTAAAGTATTAAANAACACAAAATTCTATAAAGCAATTATCCTTAAACTATAAAATAAGTGAATTTATATATAAAAAGGAATGTGATCCAATGACAAATATTTCTTTAAAATTCTTGAAAGCAAAGCATATGGTTTGATTTTCTCTTTAACAACATGATACTTTCCTTTTAATACTTTAAAGTATTAAAGAAAGAAAGAAATACTGAAAGAAATACTTCAATAGTAAAATGCTTTGGATAATGTTAAGTATCATCGTCTTCTTCTCTTTAGAAAATTTCTGCTGAAAAAAAGAATTCAGCCCAAGAGAGTCAGAGACCCTCTCTGGACTGCCTTGTTGCCCTATCTCTTCTGGGCTTTGGTTTCGTCTCTGGGAACCCCTCTTACTGTAACTGAGCAGGACCCTTCAGGGCCTTCCTGGAACAAGCCCGTCCCCAACATTCTCTGCTTTAGCTCCTCTCGGAAGGACCTAGAAAATAGTATTTGATGCAGATTTGGATGTGAAAACCTCCCACCAAATGGAATATGTTAACTATTTATGGACCACAAATGTGGAGCCCCAGGCTTCCTGAAGCCCAAGAACTGATACAGTTAACCCCTGGGGCTCCATCCTGTTCCCTCGTCATCTGCCAATCAGAGAAACTGTTCTCAATCTGCTCACTTGCCCTGAGACCACCTCCTCCCTCAACTGGCTCCCCTTTGGGGAGCTCCAGGCCTTTTAAGGCATAAGCCACCTTGTCTCCTGGTATGGCCCTACAAATAAACCTTTCTCTGCTCCAGACTCCATTGTTTCAGTTTGTCTGGCCTCACTGTTTATCAGATACAAGAACTTGTGTTAACAGTTCTCGTGTAAATAACCACAGTGCATGAACCCAGGCTGACTGCAGGAAGAGGGGCTCCGACTCGTCCGTTCAGAGGCAAGGTTAGCCATGCACTTCTCAGTTACACATACAGCCACCAAATTCATAGCAGGGAAATACTCGGAGGCAGCATGGAAGAGGAGGAGTGATTCTTTAAAGGAGGAAAATCAGTCTACTGACTTGCGAGCCAAGGATTAATCCCTCAAGCCTCAAGAAAACAGAAAGAAAAAGGCTGTAACAACTTACCCAAATAGCCACTCGTCAATCACTGAAATTTAGCTGTATTGATATAATGTTCTTTTCATCTTTTGTTTAGTTTCATTTCTTTTAGATTCTTTTCAAAACCATCCAATAAAGGCCTAGCTGGGTTCACTTTTAGTTTGGTCACTCTGATGGCAACTTGGCTGAGATGTGGAGACACATATAGTACCTTGGGATATATTAAAATTCATATTCTAAAAGTCTTCTTCTAAAAACTGTTCCAACTATCTATTCCAACTTTTGTCACCTGAGATCAGTCAGTCCTAGGTCGTTTTTGGAAGTGATTTTTTCAGATGTTTGTGCTCCTATGAATAAAGAACACAATTTACATAGGCAGGACTGTTTTGTTTTCTGACGAAGTACAAACAACTTGTACAAGGGAAAGAATAAGGTACGTTTCTAAGAACTCAATGTTGTTTGAAAAATAATAATGAAGGTCTTTCATAAACTTGTCTGCATCAAAGCAGCCTGTAATTTTCACTGAGTCAAGCCTTGCACATACAGGTCACTGCACACAGTAATTCTCGCCTGGTAGGACTTCTCCCAGGATGTTTTTCAGTGACTCCTGCAATACAGTAATTCCCTGGTAGGACTTCTCCCAAGACGTCTTGCAGTGACTCATACAATACAGTAATTCTCTGGATGGTTGAAGCTCAGAGCAAAATTCATACCAAGATCAATGTTTGCTGTTTATAACCTGTTTTGATGGAGGCAGAGGGAAAGTAAAGGCAAGAAGATGACAGGTTGACTGAGGCTCCCTGGCATTGAGTCAGGAATTTAATAATTAAAAAATTGTCATTGTGAGAAAAATATGTCCTGTGTGCTTTTGAAATACAATTCTATTTTGCTGGTGATAGGGTCTGATGATAAAATTTACCAAAGGCAAAAAAAAAAAAAAAACCCTCTAAATATTATTATAAAAATCTCTCATCTTTATGAAAATTGTACATATTTGTAACAAATCATCAACATAGTTCAAGTTATGATTATTCCACCCTTATCATTTTATTTTTAAAATTTATTTATTTTTAATTGAAGAATCATTGCTTTATAATATTGGTTTCATTTCTGCCATACATCAACATGAATTAGCCATCGGTGTATATATGTCTCCGCCCTCTTGAACTTCCCTCCCACCTCCCACCCTTTCCTACCTCCCTAGGTTGTTACAGAGCCCCGGGCTGAGTTCCCTGAGTCACATTTCTATCATTTTAGATGTCTTAATAACTGATTTATAATCATATGAAAATTTCAAGAAAATGAGAGCACTGGGTAGCTTCTCACCGCTATGGTCCCCTCTCTCAATGACATACATTTTACCCACAAAAAAGTCACTTCTTTAATGGTTTAGTGCTGAACTGAATGTTTGTGAGATAGTGTTGGAGGCTTCGAGTGTGTTTTGAGTTTCTAGGAGAATAGAAATGATGTGCCTAGTTTTTTGCAGGGATACTTATCAGCATAGAGTTAGTCAGGCAGGAAATCATGTGTGAACCTAGATGCTTTTAGTAATTTTTGAAACTCTTCCTTTCATCTACTAAGGAGGCATGATTTTAATTGTTTCAAAACAATCAAAGTGAACTGGTAGTGTTTACTGAAATCTTAACGGGGGTAGGAGTAACCCAAGTCTAGCAGGGTGTGAAATGGGTAAAATAAGAGCTTGCTCACCACATCTCAGAATGTGAAAAATGGTGGATATCCCCTGATTCACTCAAACAAGTAGGGCTTCCCCGATAGCTCAGCTGGTAAAGAATCTGCCTGCAATGCAGGAGACCCCAATTCAGTTCCTGGGTTGGGAAGATCCTCTGGAGAAGGGATAGGCTACCCACTCCAGTATTCTTGGGCTTCCCTGGTGGCTCAGCTGGTGAAGAAGCCTCCTGCCATGCAGGAGACCTGGGTTCAATTCCTGGGTTGGGAATACCCCTGGAGAAGAGAAAGGCTACTCACTCCAATATTCTGGCCTGGAGAATTCCATGGACTGTATAGTCCATGGGGTCGCAAAGAGTTGGACACGACTGAGTGACTTTCACTTTCATTGACTCACTCAAACAAGTAGTTTTAGGACACTGTTTGTGATATCATTGATTGAAGCCGGATACTGGATGGAAAGAAATATGAGTGATTTGGAGTGCATATGGGCTCCGTTTATAGGACAAATCTCCATGTAAAGTAAATATAGGGCAAATCACCATGTAAAGTAGCTAGTTTCACTGATCCATGGTTGCAAAGTGAACCCAGGTCTTCATCAAAGATGAGCTGAAATTCATGCCTTTGGTTACACGGAGGCTGGGAGGGAACAGGATAATATGAAAGGACACATCTTCTCACTGTTTGGGGACAAGGGAGACCCACACTTTTCATATCTGAGTGAGTAAAATCAGGTTTTGAAAGTATCTGGGCATTTATTATGCTCTTGCGACCAATTTATAGGAAGGGCGTATTTTAAACATTCTTCCTGCAGTATGTAGTACAGAGCTGAGCATCTGCAGATTCTTTATTAATGATCTCTGGATGAATATTTGGCACACTGTTCTCTGAGAAAACTGTGTGTACACTAGGGATCTAATGTCTTGTTCAGAAAATGTTGGCACAGAAGAAACTGACCCCATGAACCATTAACCTTATCCCCCAACCTGCCATGAGAAACCAATGAAGTATTTCCTCTTACTAAACAAACAAACAAAAAAGAAATAATGAATTGAAAAAACTTAACTAACTGAACTCTGCCTATTGCCGTGTATAATAAAATCCTTTTTTTTTTAATAAAATTCTTTTTTTTTTTTAACATTATGAAATGTAATTCAGGGAATCCTAGAACTGGACAGAAGATTGTATCCACCAGGGATAAGGAAGCACTGGTGTTCAACCTTGGGTACCTGAGATTTTGCTATACACAAGGAAGGCACACTCTTCAAGAGTTCCCAGGCTACTATGAAACAAAAATATTAGAACTATTTTTTTAAGTTAAATATTCTACATATATAAAATCACTACAATTTTGTTAATGATTGTGGTACCTGGTGGCACTGATCACATTTAAGAAATACATCACAAAACTATAATAGAGAACTTTTTAAAGGTTTAACAGTTTGCTATGGGGTGAATGCTGAAGCTGAAGCTTTAATACTTTGGCCACCTGATGAGAAGAGGTGACTCACTGGATAAGACCCTGATGTTGGGAAAGATTAAGGGCAAGAAGAGAATGGGGTGACAGAGGATAAGATGGTTGGATAGCATCACCAACTCAATGGGCATGAGTTTGAATAAATTCTGAGAGATAGTGAAGGACAGAAAAGCCTGGCATGTGACAATGGGTCACAAAGAGTTGGAGGTGGCTTAGCGACTGAACAACAATGCGGAGTGAATATCCTGGTAGGGATATAACTGGATTCACAGCATATCCTTGTCCTCCATCGAAATATTGCACAGTGGTTCTCTCTTTCTACCCCAGAAAGACTCAAGATTAACTGGGCCGTCCAGACCCCATGCCCAATGGCAAGCCAGAATGGAGAGCTCTCAGGTCATTACTATTACCTCTCACGTATGTGCGTGCTCAGGCACCACAGACTCTTTGCAACCCTATGGACTAGAGCCCACCAGGCTCCTCTGTCCATGGGATTATCCAGGCAAGAATACCGGAGTGGGTTGCCATTTCCTCCTCCAGGGGATCTTGCAGACCCAGGGATCAAACCTGTGTCTCCTACATTGCACGTGGATTCCTTCCTGCTGAGCCGTTGGGGAAGCCCCATTATCACCCCTACCTTCAGTCACCTTTACTGCTGGCCAAAGATGGTTACCTTTGAACTACAGCTGCCACCTGCCAGAATCACAGTCCTCAACACTGTGTTCTCCTGAGCCTGCATCTGCATGTCTGGATAACTGGGTTAGCATCAAGTGCTTCTGACACTATCCAGGTGGCTCTCTTAGACACTGGGCACTTATGGTCAATCACTTTTACCCCATGCAAGTCTTCAGTCTTCCTCCCACTGCACTGAGGACTCAGCACTCTTTGTGTCTGGTGGAGTCAATCACTGTGGCCATTCATTTATACGCTACAAGACTCTTCCTTGTGAATGCACAGGCAGATATCTGAAACTTCAGCCAACTAGGTTCTAAAGATGCTGTGAAAAATGGCTGTTCATTTTCCAAATAAGACACCAATGTCAATGTAATTATAAAAATATATCCTCTAATTAAAAATTCTGATATACCAACTAGACTTTTGAAATTTTCATTAAAAAAAAACCTCAGTTATATGGAAAACTTCACTGAGACTGAATTCCTTGACTTTCTTCTCTAGTTCTGTGATCAAAGGAAGTGCCCAGGTATGATTTTGTTTTATTCGTTGAACACTGTGTGATCTCTTTCAAAGGGATAGTGGCCTTAGAAAGGTCTTTCTTGCTGCTGCTGCTACTGCTGCTAAGTCGCTTCAGTCATGTCCAACTCTGTGCGACCCCATACATGGCAGCCCACCAGGCTCCGCCGTCCCTAGTATTCTCCAGGTAAGAACACTGGAGTGGGCTGCCATTTCCTTCTCCAGTGCATGAAAGTGAAAAATGAAAGTGAAGTCACTGAGTCATGTCCAACTCTCAGAGACCCCATGGACTGCAGCCTACCAGGCTCCTCCGTCCATGGGATTTTCCAGGCAAGAGTACTGGAGTGGGGTGCCATTGCCTTCTCTGAAGGTCTTTCTTAATGTTACTCAATTATATCAACAGGCTTCCAACATAGCAAGTTTCCATGGTCATGTAAAAACTATTCTATTTAACCACAGACATAAACACACACACACACACGTACACACATACCACACATACATGGGCTTCCCTGGGGGCTCAGCGGAAAAAATCTGCCTGCAATGCAGGAGCTGTAGGAGATGTGGATTCAATCCCTGGGCTAGGAAGATACCCTGGAAAAGGAAAAGGCAACCCACTCCAGTATTCTTGCCTAGAGGATCCCATGGAGAGAGGAGCCTGGTGGGCTACGGTCTGTAGGATTGCAAAGACTCGGACAAGACTGAAGTGACCACATGCACACATATACATACACATATAATAGCACTTTACTGTATCATGCTATGTTACGTATTTTTAAATTGAGGTAAACTGGAGCATAGCATAATTTATATGAAAAAACATGCCCAGGCTTGCCCCATTTCTGCTATTCTTTGTACCTACAAATGATATCTCTGATGATAGTTTCCATGCAGCCAGTAGCTAGAAGATAATAATTTGTACAATCTCTCTAAGGAAGCTCTCTCATTTTCACTTTGCATATTTTCCTACACTCACAAAACTAACTGACTCTTTATGTGAAAGAATCTATCACTTTCACACTTGTCATTCTTTGCAACCACCTCTTGAAGAAGTTAACATCTGGCCCCAAAAGATTTGTACATTAAAAAAAGAAAAACCTCCTTCCTTCACATCCTGCTATAGTTCGGCTAATTTTTCTCATCTTTGTGGTTTCCCATATGTCTGCTGGCTCTGCCACAAGGTTGAGGAGCACTTTGAGTCAATCAAGTATTACTCTCCAAAGGTTCCTTTATGTGTGTGAGTAGGTGTGTGGCGTTATGCGATATTTTCACTTTGTGAGCTATCCTGTTTGCTCTACTGCCCATGCTTTCCAAGTCCAGTGCACCAATATCATGACTGAATTAATCAACATTCATTTAGGGCTTGTTAAGTTCAGACACTGTGCTAGATACTTTCATTTACTCTGTTTCATTGTTGTGAGCAGGTAGCCACAGCACAGGGCAAGAAGCAGTGTTCTGGTTCCCCTTCAGGATGATTCTGCCAGGTTGTTTGACATCCATCAAAATTAGTTACAGGTGCAGGTACAGTTGGTTTATGAAATATATAGAGTTTTTGTGTCAGGATAGCTTTCCAGTCAGCTCTGTGGGTTTTAGGCTGTTTTTACAACTTCATGCTATGTTGCACATACTTGGTCTTCCTGTCTGCTAAAGACAACTTCCTCAGAGATTCCTTTATTTTCCTTATAATTTTTTAATATTCTATTTATTTATTTGGCTGCACTGGGTCTTTGTTCCTCCACGTAGGATCTTTAGTTGCGGTATGTGAACACTTAGCTGTGGCATGTGAGATCTAGTTCCCTGACCAGGGATCAAACTCTGGCCCCCTGCATTGTGAGCTCACAGTCTTAGCCACTGGATCACTAGGGAAGTCCCCATCCTTATAATTTTCTAAGGGACAAATGATTATTCATGTGATGGTTTATGGCTTTGCATTTCTTGTGCTATACTTGGATATATGTACGACTTCCCATTGGCAGACTCTTTTTTTTTTTCAATTTAGAATCTGGATTTAGCCTGGGTTTGAATTCTGGCTCCATCACTTGGTAGTTATATAGCCTTAGGCACATTTGACCATTCTGAGTTTCATTTTTATTAATGATACATAACACGGAAGCAATTATAACGTGATGAAAACAGTCTAATGAGATAATGCATGAAAACTACTTACAAAATGACCTGCTAGTAAGTGTGGTCAGGGCAATCAATAATATGGATGATTATTTTTGTTATGTCAGGACAAGTGGTCAAAGACCATCCACGTCTCTAGGAAGCAGACCACAATCTCATAATCAGATCAATAACTTATGAACTTCACCAAGGAAGAGATGGACAAGAAGCAGGAAGGGTTTTCTAATTAAAAAAAAAAATCAATGCAAACTGGGTTCATTTCTTAATATCACAAGATGGGAAAACACAATGGATTAAATTAATCTGAATTTTCTAAGCCCTGACAAAGCCTTTGCAAGCTCCTAAGGGCAGGGACAGAACTTTATTTACCCTCCTATGTGGGTACATATATAAAATCTAAATGGAAATTATTTATACCTATTAATATACTCAACAAAGGCATACTGGATTTAAGATGTTTGTTCTTTATATACCAAATAATTGAAAGTGAAATTGATAAACAGTGAATCTATGTAATTGTGTCATATATTATAGATAGAGACATGGGTCTATTATAATATTTAGTAGAATGCCATAAATCTATTCATAAATCACTTTAATAGCCTATAGCACATAACACAATCTTTGTATAGATAGGTAATTATAGACAATTGTAAAATAATGCAAGAGTTATGCTGACATAAAGAAAAGAGTTTGGGAGTGTTTATCTCTATGGCACTGATGAATGAACCGCTGGCAATACAAGGTGGCTGAATATTAATTGGGGCGTGATGTTGTACTTTCATCTCAACCTGTCATGCTCAGCCATCCATGGCTGGGTAGGGTACTGAAGACAACTATTACCCTAGTTAGTAAAAGAGCAAGTCTTGAAGAGATGGAAACCAACAGAAGGGAGATCTAAAGTGCTTATAGGTTCAGGANTCTGATAGATAGAGTGCCTGATGAACTATGGAATAAGGTTCATGACACTGTACAGGAGACAGGGATCAAAACCATCCCCATGGAAAAGAAATGCAAAAGAGCAAAATGGCTGTCTGGGGAGCCCTTACAAATAGATTTTGCCTAAATAATTTATATTTTCTTCCTGTGGATTAAACTGGATTATGAGAAGGGGTATCCTTGAGTCATATCATCTTGGCTTCCCACAGACTTTTTATTTAGTTATATGCTTTGGTGCAACAGCCTTAAATATTATTGAAAGATAATAGTTGATACTGTTTGGTGGAATCTGATAATGCATATGTTGTAGAGATGTTAATAAGGTCACTGTCTGTGCACTGGATTTGAATGTTCAAAGCCCCCAATAAGATTATTTTCCAGGAAAAAACTTTTTTTCCTAGGGGGATTCACTATATTCTCTATATTTGGTACAGTGAAAATCATATAAATGATATTATTCTTTTTTCACTGTGGCCAACAGGAAGCTCAGAAACAAATGTTAATTTCAACCATTAGGCACCATGTATATCCACATGGCTTGTATATTTGTGCTCTGTTCTCTCCTTTTCTCAATGTTTATGTTTTTCTGTTCATGATTTTTAAAAATCCTTTTTATTATATGATCTTTGTCAAATGACTTGGGTAGTGAAGGGAGAAATAAGTAAGTAAAAAATACAGTACTTAGATATTCCACATTTTCTGGGATATCCTCAATTTTAAGTTTTATTATCCCTTTCAACAAAGATGATTCATTAATTGTAAAGTCTAAATCAAGTTAGTATTAATACAATATATTTTAACAATAACTAATCATTTAATGCAGATGGTAACTGTAGCCATGAAATTAAAAAATGCTTTCTCCTTGGAGGAAAAGCTATGACCNTCTGGGATATCCTCAATTTTAAGTTTTATTATCCCTTTCAACAAAGATGATTCATTAATTGTAAAGTCTAAATCAAGTTAGTATTAATACAATATATTTTAACAATAACTAATCATTTAATGCAGATGGTAACTGTAGCCATGAAATTAAAAAATGCTTTCTCCTTGGAGGAAAAGCTATGACCAACCTAGACAACATATTAAAAAGCAGAGACATTACTTTGCCAACAAAGGACTGTCTAGTCAAAGCTATGGTTTTTCCAGTAGTCATTTATGGATGTGAGAGTTGGACAATAAAGAAAGCTAAGAGCTGAAGAATTGATGCTTTTGAACTGTTGTGTTGGAGAAGACTCTTGAGAGTCCCCTGCACTGCAAGGAGATCAAACAAGTCACTCCTAAGGGAAATCTGTGCTAAGCATTCATTGGAAGGACTGATGCTGAAGCTGAGACTCCAGTACTTTGGCCACCTCATGTGAAGAACTGACTTATTGAAGAAGACCCCAGTGCTGGGAAAGATTGAAGGCAGGAGAAGGGGACAATAGAGGATGAGATGGTTGAATGGCATCACCAACTCAGTGGATGCAAGCTCTAGAAGTTGGTAGTGGACAGGGAAGCCTGGTGTGCCTCAGTCCATGGGGTTGCAAAGAGTTGGACATGACTGAGCAACTGAACTGAACTGAATCATTTAAAAATCAGAGCTATATTACTCAGATTTGTCACTTGATTTAGGATTAATAAAATACAGTGACTACATCAATAAGAGGTTCTGAAAACACTTAGAAGCTATTAATTTTACCAGTCAGAAAAGGAATTTAAATAGGAAAAAAATTCTTTTTGAAGAATATAGAAAGTGGATGCAATTTTTGTTTTTTGGTTCCTATATTGCAATGCAACTAATATATTAAGACAACACATTTCAACTCATGGCATTCTCATTTCTCTATAGTCAGAAGTTTATATCTTTAGAAACCTAAAATAGAACAATATGCAGTTATATATTTATGGGGAATATTACATTATTGCTAGCAACTAACAAGTCAAGGTTGATGCAGCAAACAATGTTCCTGTCTCTATGGGCCAAAAGCAACAGTAGCTATGTTAACAAAAATGAAATCTCAAGCATGATGATAGTGGTAGTCACAGTGACCTTGGCTGTCTGGAACCTCTTATTTCTGACCTTTCATTCAGTTCAGTTCAGTTCAGTTGCTCAATCATGTCCGACTCTTTGCGATCCCATGAATCGCAGCACACCAGGCCTTCCTGTCCATCACCAACTCCTGGAGTTCACTCAGACTCGCATCCATCGAGTCAGTGATGCCATCCAGCCATCTCATCCTCTGTCGTCCCCCTTCTCCTCCTGCCCCCAATCTCTCCCAGCATCAGAGTCTTTTCCAATGAGTCAACTCTTCGCATAAGGTGGCCAAAGTACTGGAGCTTCAGCTTTAGTATCATTCCTTCCAAAGAAATCCCAGGGCTGATCTCCTTCAGAATGGACTGGTTGGATCTTCTTGCAGTCCAAGGGACTCTCGAGAGTCTTCTCCAACACCACAGTTCAAAAGCATCAATTCTTCAGCGCTTAGCCTTCTTCACAGTCCAACTCTCACATCCATACATGACTACTAAAAAACCATAGCCTTGACTAGACGGACCTTAGTCTGCAAAGTAATGTCTCTGCTTTTGAATATACTATCTAGGTTGTAGCTTACTTGAAAAAAACTTATAAATTTAGATTGCCTCCAATTTTTCTAAATTAATAAGCCAGTGAACTGCTATAGCTCACAAAATTTTCAGCGGACATCTAAAATCAGTCATTTTTTTCTAATTGAACTTTCAGAAACCAGAATTATATTCAGAAGTCAGAGGCAATAACCCTGTAATTAACTAAGGCAAAATTCAGTATCAGTTTTAAGTAACTAACCAAGTTATAAAATAGAATCCATGTTAGAAATAAAATCCATGATTTGATGCTGAGGATATTTAAAATGACCCTACATCAACTTGTATTTGGCTTCTATTTCCTGAACTTATGGATAGTCCCACAACATCCTAATTGAAAGTGCAATTAACTGCTATCTGTCAAACAACACTATCCTTTCTTTCACATTAATAAAATGTATGTGGGTACATGGGTGCTCAACATAAAAATTAAGCTTTCCTTAGAGTCAAGCATTGGAGAAGGCAATGGCACCCCACTCCAGTACTCTTGCCTGGAAAATCCCATGGATGGAGGAGCCTGGAAGGCTGCAGTCCATGGGGTTGCTGAGGGTCGGACACGACTGCGAGACTTCACTTTCACTTTTCACTTTCATGCATTGGAGAAGGAAATGGCAACCCACTCCAGTGTTCTTGCCTGGAGAATCCCAGGGATGGGGGAGCCTGGTGGGCTGCTGTCTATGGGGTCACACAGAGTCGGACACGACTGAAGCGACTTAGCAGCAGCAGCAGAGTTAAGCATGACCAACTGAGTCCTACTAATGTTATGTGGTCAGAAGTGATGTATGCCACCCTGAATCCTGCCCTTAATATAATTGTGTTTTAACTCCTCCAAGCTGGGAGATGGCTAGGACATCTTTAGTCAACAGGTGGACACCACATGCAGAGGATGGCAGAACCGCCTATCAGCTCTAAACTGTCACACGAGGAAGGGAGGTAAACAACTTATTTGGGTCAGCTCCACCACTTTGGTGTCTCTTTGTTACACTATCTGAGTCTGTTCTCTAATCTGGAAAGTCTGACATAAATACTTAACATACAAAAAATACAGAGCACTAAATCTGCCTGCAATGCAGGAGACTGGGGTTCGATCTCTAGGTCGGGAAGATGCCCTGGTGAAGGGAATGGCAACCCACTCCAGTACTCTTGCCTGGGAGATCCCATGGACAGAGGCATCTGGCGGGCCGTCCGTGGGATTGAAAAGAGTCAGACACGACTGAGCAGCTAACACTTTCACTTTATATTACTAGAATATGATATATTCATATAGGTGCATGAGTGCGCGTGCACGCATGTGTGTGTGTGTGTGTGTGTGTGGTGCTCAGTCATGTATGACTATCTGAGATCCCATGGACTGGAGCTCACCGGGCTCCTCTGTCCATAGAGTCTTCCAGGCAAGAATACTGGAGACGTATTCTTTCCTATTTCAGGGATTCTTCCTGACCCAGGGATCAAACCCACATCTCTTGTATCTCCTATATGGCGGTGGATTCTTTACCACTGTGTCACCTGGGCAGCCCAGAATCAAGTATAGCTATTATCAAATTTGGGTTTCTTTTTCAACTGTACATGTACTACCTATTGAAAGTGAAAAGCGAAGTCACTCAGTTGTGTCTGACTCTTTGCGACCCCATGGACTGTAGCCTATGCGGTTTCTTCATCCATGAAATTTTCCAGGCAATAGTACTGGAGTGGGTTGCCATTTCCTTCTCCAGGGGATCTTCCCAACCCAGGGATTGAACTCGGGTTTCCAGGGTTGGAATTAGATTATTTTACTGTCTGAGTCACCAGAGAAGCTCAATTTACTAAGCTAAATAAATAAAAACCTATCTGCCAATTTATTCTCTTTTCTGTGCTATAACAATAATATTACTAATGCTTATATAAAGTGTTCAAATACATCAGAGCTAAAGTGTTCTCTTTTGTTGTACAGCAAATGATATGGGAGGGAAAGAAGAAAGCAGATATAGGTGCCTTTGTTGAATTTCAGTTACAGAGATAATGTAACTCTGCAAGCTGCTTTTATAATAGTAAAGAGACATGAATAAATGAAAAAAAAAAGTAGGGCTAATAAAAGAAAGATATTCTTTCCCTTTCTCCCTTGAAGTTAAATTCTATTCCATGAACTATGAGGTCAACTAACTAATTACCAGCTACACCTGCCTAAAGCCATATTAGGACAAAACCATTTCTTTTTAAATTTTTGCAATGCTGGTTTTTAAACTCCTTTAGGTAAGAGGCTCAGAGAAATTCATATGCCATACTAGCATGACTTTTAACTAAAATATGAATGTCTGATGGATTTTAAGAGAATGGTATCTATTTGCAATTTTCTATTAACTAACTTACTTGCTAACACAGCAAGCATGACAATCTACAGAGAAAAAATTTGTAATGCTGAAAATTAAAATCTGAGTATCACAAGAGAGTATATATGAATATCACATAAAAGCACCCAAAATCATTTTTAAGAACAAAGAGAACTCTGTGGACAACTTATTATATTGACATATTGGAACACAATGCTCATTACAAGTGTAAAACATATGAAAGAAAACTAAGAAGTATGTTTAAATATCATACTCCTTAAAAAAACAAGTTATAATTCTAAGAAATTTACCTCAATGCATTTAAATTTTGGAATTTTAGGCATTTCAAATGTGATCAATGTGTTAAAATAAGAAAGAATGGGAATAATACAACACTCAGAGGAAAGGCTTACAGTATTTTAGACTTTTATGGAAGAATACAAAATTTAAAAAGTATGTTATAAAATTTTGAGTAATTGTTAGAAGATGATAAATAGGATCCAAAACTTCAGAATCATTAAAGAGAAAAATAAATTGTTCAATTTTGTAAAGTAGGAAAGAGGCAAAAGAAGCAACAAGAAAGTATGACAAACATGAAAAATAAGTGCAAGGAATGAATCCAAATTAACTATCACAATAACTGTGAAAAACAAAATAAGTTCTCTGCAATTTTCAATCTGGGTAAGTTCCTCTAAGCTATTCACATGAGCTGTGCTCAGTAAAACAGCAAGTAAGAGCTGAAAACAAAGGAACTGTCAAAGGTTAACTAAGCGAGTGTTAACAAAAAAGAAAACAGTTTTGGTGGTCTAAATATAAAATCAAATAAAATTAAAGGGAAAGAGGTTTAGAGTAGACAAATGCTCATTCTTCCAAATTTTGTTTCATTAAAAAGCAAGGATAAGTGGGGGAACCTTAAATGGGATGGCTGATCTTCATACAAGATTCTTCTTTCAACAACTGACAGATGGAGTAGAGAGAAAAATAATTAAGAGGGTGTCATATGTCCTGGCTTGTTTGATGGTCTCAGTTTATGACTATTCTTCCTAAGTAATTGTTATTAGCATCCCCTTTATCCCTCAACTGTGTTCCAATTTTGGCATAAATTATTATTAATTAAGGATAGTGAAGTGAAAGTCGCTCAGTCATGTCTTGACTCTTTGCGACCCCATGGACTATACTACAATCCATGGAATTCTCCAGGCCGGAATACTGGAGTGGGTAGTCATTCCCTTCTCCAGGGATCGAACCCAGGTCTCCCGCATTGCAGGTGAATTCTTTACCAGTTGAGCCACCAGGGAAGTCCAAGAATACTGGAGTGGGTAGCCTATCCCTTCTTCACCAGCTCTTCTCCACCCAGGAATCGAACTGGGGTCTCCTGCATGTCAGGGTGATTCTTTACCAACTGAGCTACCAGGGAAGCCCAATTAAGGATAGAGTGGACTTTAATGATACAGCTAACAGACTTGTTCGTGTTGTCCTCTCTTTCTTGATTATGACACCACCATGTTGCTTTCCCATCTCACTTAGATCCTTGTATGAAGGACTCTTTTTCCTCATTCAGTTCAGCTTCACTAGCACCTCCTTGGAGCACTGATCTAAAGTAGCCATTGCCATTACTTGCCCCCATCAAGTTTCCCTGTTGCATTTCCCTCAGAGCATTAATCATCACCTGAAGTCATCCAATTTGTGTATGTGTATTTTCTTCAGCCTCACTGCCTCCTACTAGACTGTAGACTCCAGCAGAACCACAGCCTGGATACCTTTGTGTTTTTTTTTTTTTTTTTTTTTTGCACTATTTTAAGTGTCTGGTGTCCAAAGAATTTCAATTTTTTTAAAATAAACATCTTTATTGCTGAGAGTAATCATCATGGGAACAGTACATATTCAAACATGTGGAATATGATTAAATATATATTCAAGGGGAAAGCTTCAGCGATGAAGTTGAAAACTAGACACAAATCTACACCTAGAAATGTATAAATACAGATAGTTTTCAAGGTGAGATTCTATAGGAACAAATAGTCCCAAATGAAATGACTCCTATATGAAATAATAGGAACATATTTCCTATTGAAACAATACTCCCAAATGGAATAAATTGTTTCTTGTCACTGAAAAAGCTAGTCTACGAGCATGACAGTCTTTTCCAGCACAAATGAAGAACAACAGTAAGGAAAACAAGAGCATAATGTAAATTATGGCCATAACTATAAGAATCTTAAATATAAAGTTCATGAAGGTCAGTTATGTATTAGGAGAGAAAAAATACTGGTGAAGCAAGCTTTTTCCAAGAATGCCAAAAGAGTACATTTAACAACACTATATACATTAGTAGACTGGAATACCATTAGTAAATTAAAAGGGAACCTCTCTGTGGTAATAATGATAATAATTTTTCAGCTGTTAAAAAAGTATTTAACAAGAAAATATCACCAATTCCTGATATAATCTATAAATAAAAGAAATAGGTCTATGAGAAATAGATAGTAAACACTGTATTTGAAAGTGACTCCTCCAATACTGAGTTCCTCTGTGGAGTTTAAAATTTACCTGTATATCCAAAACTTTATTCTCTTTCTTGTTCCTCAGATGTTCTCCCTTAGGACTAAGGAGTAACAAAGAAAAGGGGGTAACTATAACTGAGCAGGACCCTATAGGGACTTCCCTTGACTGATCCCCCATTTCCTCAACCTGCCGCTTGTTTGTTGGAAAACTTTAGCCTCCTGCACCTTCCCCAAGTTCCAAAGAGTAAATCTAATCAGATATGTGAGAAAATAAAGCAAAGCAAGCAGTTGAATAAGACAAAATAATAGTAGTTAATTAATTAAAGTCAAGGACCTTCAGTTCCTCTTCACAGATTATAGATAATATTCCCTTGAGCTGTTTTACATATACTAAAATGCCCATGGAAGTCAACTGCGTGCTATTCACAAGCATGCAGACCTCAGACTGGTTGGAACCAGAAGGTTGATGATGTTGACTCTTGATTACCCACCATCAGTCAGTCAGAAGAATAATGTACGTACACTGACCACTCACCCAACAAGTTCCTTGCTCACTCTGTCTCTAAAAACTTCTCCCTGTGGGCTTGTCATATATAGCTTTATTATGTTGAGGTATGTTCCTTCTATTCCTGTTTTCTGGAATTTTGTTAAGGATTTTTGCATCTATGTTCATCAGTGATATTGGCCTGTAGTTTTCTTTTTTGTGTGACATCTTTGTCAGGTTTTGGTATTNGTGAAATGAATCGCCAGTCCAGGTTTGATGCATGATACTGGATGCTCGGGGCTGGTGCACTGGGATGACTCAGAGGGATGGTATGGGGAGGGACGTAGGAGGGGGTTTCAGGATGGGGAACACATGTACACCCGTTGCAGATTTATATCCATGTATGGCAAAACCAATACAATATTGTAAAGTAAAATAAATAAATAAATAAAACAGATTTAAAAAAACCAAACAAACCTCTCCCTGAAAGCCATCAGGAAGTTTGGTTCTTTGGTGCATTAGCCACCCAGACTTCTTGTGTGGCACCTTCAGTAAACACTGCTTTTCTTCACCACAACCTGGTATCAGGAGATTTGGCTTTACTAGTTACAGCTGACCATACTGAAGTTTGGTTTGGTAACATATTTACTCATGAAACATTAGAAACATACCAAGGAAGTCAAAAAAGGTCAAAGATGCCCATTACTACCACTACTATTCAACATTAAAGTGGAAACACTGTCCAAGACAATTAGAAAAGCATAAGAAACATGCATATTTGCAGATAATATGGTTGACCAAAAAATCCAAGATAATCTACTATTAAACAATTGGTGATGGTTTAGTCACTAAAGTTGTCCCACCAGGCTCCTCTGTCCATGGGATGTTCCAGGCAAGAATTCTGGAGTGGAATACCATTTCCTTCTCCAGGGGATCTTCCTGACACAGGAATTGAACCCTGGTCTCCTGCATTGCAGGCAGATTCTTTACCGACTGAGCTATGAGGGAAGCCAATAAAAACAATTAGACAATTAGAACTAATAATAATGTAAGATCATTATTCAAAAAATCAATAGTTTAATATGAGAAAAACTAATCAAAATGCAAAAGCAAAATAGACCCCTTCAGTACTGCAAGACATAAATAAACTGCTTAAAAACAAACCAAACAGGAATGTTAAGGACTTCTATGAAAAAGACTTTCAAAGTCTTTTGTCAGAAATAAAAGGCAGACCAGAACAGTATATGAAGAACATACAATTTTTCTAGATATATTCGGCAAGATAGCAGTACATTCACATTTATTTGTAAATTTGATATGGTACCAAATAAAACTCATCATGGAATTTGATAAGATTATTCTCTAGATGGTCTGAAAAATCAAATAGCCTAGCATAGCCTCAATTGTTTTGAAAAACCACTTCATATTTATAAAGAGGAATTACCCCATCGGGTATCAATACTGGTGTACTGTAAAGGTATAGTGATTAGATAGCGTAGTTAAAAAGTAGACAAATACATTCATGGAATGGGAGAGAGTTGAAAAGGAAATCTAGACACACCTAGCAATTCACAGACAGCAGTGGCATTTCAGATCAGTTAAATGATGGACTGTTCTTAAGCTCTGTATTTGGACTCAATTATTCATTCAGACACTGCAACATAATGGTTTATCATGTGTGAGGAGCCTCGACATCTGGCAACTTGTTAGATATGCAAATTCTCAGGACCCTCCCCAGGCCTACTGAAGCAGACACTCTGGGGTGGGGCCTCCAAATCTGTACTTTAATAAACTTTCCAAGAGACTGTGATGCTTGGGCAAGTTTAGCAACCACTATTTTATATATATGCTGAGTCCCAAATCCCATCTCTTTAAATTGCTGTGGAATTAGAACAAAGATCACACAATCATGGGATTTTATAAGGACAATCTTTCATCCTAACAAAACACTATGAGAATTAACAACTTTGAGAATCCTTAAATATACACTGTGGAGTGAAGTCTGACCATCTGAATCTCGATGCTTGAGTTCAAATTTGTTTCTCATTGACTTTTATTAACTTCTCTCATATTAACTTTTCTATTAACTTCTCAATAACTTTTGAGCAAGTTAATAAGCTGTGTTTCAATTTCCTCATATACTGTTAATAAGAAAATAGCAATATCTTGCATGAATTTTGGGAGGATTAAATTTGGCAATTCATTTAAAATACTTAGCTCAATGCCTGATGTGTGATAAATATCCTATACATGTTTACTGGAATTATTTAGACAATATTTATCTCTCAAATAATAAACCCATATGGTCTAAAGACCTAAACTAAAATCTACATAATCACCATAAAATAATAAATAATTGTATTATTACAGTCTTGTGTAGGGAGGACCTTCCTGAAAGACATCAAATCCGGAATCCATGAAGGAAAAGATTGAAAAATTTGCTGGTTTACAATTTAAATTTCTCTACCATGAGAGACACTAAAAAAAAAAAAAAAAAAAAGAGAGAGAGAGAAGGAGAGAGGGAGAGGGAGAGAGAAATGCTAAACCAAGGGAAAAGTAATTCAATAGAATAAAAAGAATTATCTATAAAAAGGAAATACAAACAGCTACAAAGTAGTGAAAAGATGTCAATATCCCTAGTAGTAAACACAATTTAAAACAATAATTTTTATATTTTTACAGATTACATTGGCAAAACTTTTTTAAAAATCAATTATGCACATTGATGGCCCAGAAACAAGAAAATGGCAAACTCATCTCTTAATAGAAGTTCACTTGGGAAAACCATTTTAGAGTAAAGGTTAGCAGTATCAGTGGAATTTCACTACCAGGAATCCATTTTAACAAAAAGTTGGCAATGAACATGAATTTATTTGCCTAAGAAAATCATAATTTTTATTTAAAAAGTTAAAATTAGGTAGTATATCAATCAACAGGGGAATGATTTACAAAATATCAGCATATACAATAGCTTATTAAGCAACCATTAAAAATTAGAAAGGTCCATATATTTGGGTAGGAGAAAATGACAAGAATTAATAAAACAAAGAAATGAAAAAAAAGGTATGTACTTCACAGTCATTTTATGTTAGAAAACTATGTATGTGTGTGTATTCATAAATTTTTAGATACAGAAAGAAGCATCCTAAACTGTTATTTTTATGGAAAAGAGAGGAATTGTTAGAACAGAAAAGGAAGATGATTTCATTCTGTAAACTTCTGAATTTTAAAGTTTTACCATGAGAATGTCTTCATGTGATCTTTGTATAATTAAAATACAGAATTCTGGTATTTAGTGGGCAGGAGTCAAAGATGCTTGATATCCTGCCCATGTGTGTGGGAGACTGTCTCACAACTGAGAATTGTGAGAGAATTCATTCTCTCAATCCCATTAGCCTAAATCTTTCATAGCTTTATAATAGTACAATTAATTTATTCAGCAAAAATATTATTTTAAAGTATTATTTTAAGGAAGCAGCACATAGGCCTCAACGATATAAAACAGTGGTTGAAAATATAGGTAAGGTATCAAACTATGTTGAAACCCCAACTCTTTCACTGTAGCCATATAATCTCAGGCAATGTACTACATATATTTGTACCTCAGTTTTCTCACCTGTGAAATGGGTATTGCTGTGAAGATGAAATGATTTAACATGAGTAAAGCACTTAGAAGAGTATCCAGCACACCGTAAACACTATGTAAATGTTAGTAGTTATTATTAATGCTATTAATGCTAAGGACATATATCTGTAGAAACTTGTACTTTACTCTCCCATTACGAAATTGTTTTCCTTTTTCACAAATGTCTATCTTGGCTCAACCATTCAAAATATGTCTTTCTCAATTCTATATTACTATAGAATATATATACATATATATACTACTATTACTATATATTTTCCTTTCCCTATACTCTTTACATGCATGCATGCTCAGTCACCTCAGCTGTGTTCAGCTCTTCACGATCCCATGGACTGTAGCTCGCCAGGCTCCACTGTCCATGGGATTCTCCAGACAAGAGTACTGGAGAGGTTGTCACGCCCTCCTCCAGAGGACCTTTCCAACCCAGGGATAGAACCCATGCCTCCTGCGGCTCCTGCATTGCAGGGTGGATTCTCTGCTGAAGAGCCACTGTGGAAGCCCCTTTTAAATGACAGTATTTTAATCCATTCAGCTGTAATTCAAAATCATTTTGTTGTTTACCTTGGTCTTCATGGGGGGGTGGGGTGGACATATACAAAGCCTGGAAAGTACATTCCTTTCCTTTTTCTTTTCTTTTAATCATCAGATATTTTTGATCTTCTAACAGGTTTAGACACTGAGGACATAAGAGCTCAAAAGACCCATCAAATTCTTGTCTGCTTAGATGGTTCAAGTGCCAAAACTCAAGTGAAATAAATATACTGCTCATGAAAAGTTCTTCAAACCAAATAAACATTCTGTGTTAATCTGAAGGAAAGCAGCGAGTCTTCTCATCTCCAGTGGTCCTCAGAGTGGTCCTCAGAGCAGAGGGTGGTCCTCAGAGCAGTGGGTGCTCCTCTTAATGGTGTGGTAAGCAAAGGTCAAGGATGCTTGATGTCCTGCAACACTCAGCTCACTTCTTCACAAGAAGAGTTGCCCCGAATTTTGCAGGACCATTAAATGTCCCCTTGGGACAGTCACATAAGTGAAACTGTTTATCGTTTTTTGAGCCTTTAGCCTAACACCCACCCCCCACAACACACACACGCACACATAAAGTAGCTTTTATGTAGTTACCAAAGGAATTAGAGAAGACTGTACTTTTTGTGGAAATTGACCAAATCTTGTTTACCATTCTGGAAGATCACATCACCAACAGCAATGCCATTGGCACTATCTGAGCCATCAATACAATCCATCTGTATCAACACAAGTGAATCAAAATCTGGGCTTATTGTCACATCTACAGTGAGCCTTTGACCAGGTGGAAGCATCTTAATATTTCACTGTTTTTTATACATTGAGGTCTGAGCACTTACAGGTTGAAATGCATATTATTTTATTCTAAATTACTTTCCTTTCATTTATCATTGATTTAACTTAGAGAATATATTGATATATTGTTTTAGTTGTGTATAAGTAAGATTGAATTATCTATGAGTTTTATTTCAGGATAGTATAAAGCATCACCAAATATTTTTTTAAAGAGGAACTCGGGGCTTGATATTGGAATTGCTCAAATCAGAGGTCAAACCAGCCACTTAATTGAAAAAATATGAGGAATGGGAATGGGGTTAGTTTTTGCCTGACTCCAGAGAAACAAAAAATGAGTCCCTTTCTAGTTTAATGCAACCACTTTACCTGATGCAACCAGTTCATTAAATATTTGGGTTGGCCAAAGAGTTCATTCAGGCTTTTCCCTAACACCTTATGGAAACACCCAAATGCACTTTTTTAGCCAACCCAATGCACGAAGAAGGTAAGAACCAAGGGACATGATAAATATCAACTGCTAGTTAGTGGCTGAACATGGGTCAAAACCAGTGACAAATCTTTGAGTAATCTTTTTAGACTACCACACTGTCCTTGGTAATTGAAAACGAGAATCAGGGTAGATGATATGGAGAAACAGAAAGGGACTGGATAAGCAGCTAATTCCCAAGCTGGCAGTTCTTGTGGATATTGGTTTGGTAACCAGTAATATTTAATCCTTAGTCCTTAAAGTTTGCTTGTGGCCAAGAGTAAAGTGATGAAATAAGTTCTGGAATAAAAGGATATAAGAATAAAATGGAAAAGTCAGTTCTGGAAGCACTGATACATACAACCATACAAATTATTTTGCTACAACTGATATGAGAGTCAATTGTCATTATTTTCAATTTTCCATTTTAATTATGGATGGTTAATTACTGAAATATATCTTGAGAGCATCTTCACCTATTGGATACTTTAATTACAGTCAAGGTTGGCTTTTTTGCATAATGCCTAATACAAAACATTTGCTGCTTATAAACGGTTAAAATATGAAGGGTGTTAAGGAAAACCTTAGTGAAAGCAGCTCTCCTCGGACAAAGCTGAAATCCTACATCCTAAAACATGACATCAAGAACACAAATTTTGATAGGATGGGGGGAAAAAGAAAAGGGAATTCTATATGGCTGATATGATCATTTTATCCCCAGTGCTCACATTAATATCACAACCTAAGAGGCAATCAATATTCAAGAAGTGAAGGCATGAAAGGGAGGATGGAGGAAGGAAATGAGTTAACCCATTCCTGACCCTCTCCTAATGTGCAAATACCCTTGGAGGGATATTATATATATATTTTCTCCAGCTCTTCTGTTTGAATGTATTTAACAGATCTTATTGTCCTGGCTGTAATGACAAGGAAAGCAGTGAACAGATGTATCCTCCACTTAGTCTGCTTGTTTACCAAGGGCATAAATTGTTGTAACTCAACAACAGCTTATATTTGAAGTATTTCTCTAGAATAAAAATATTTTGTTCAAGCACTATTTAATTAATTCTCCAATGGAGGGTATGTTTTTGAAGTCCTTTCTCTTTCCACTCAGCTAAGGAAACTGAGTTTCAAAGGGTTAAGTCCTTAGAAGACTGGCAGCCAAGCAAATCTTCATTCTTTTTAAAATTCATTCAGTTCTCAAAGCCATTTAAATTGCTCCTGCAGAATCCAAACAAAAATGTCTCACCAAATTTAAGAAACACAGAAAAGCTAAAATGTTGGCTTATTTTTAGAACTGTCAACAGACTTTCATCTGTTACCATAAAGTGCCTCGATCAAGATGTTTTAATATAACGTCCAGAACAGAGTCAGATATTTACATATTGAACAGATATTTTGTTTCTTGTATGGTGTAGGCTTTTACCAGCTACATTTTTCAGATGTCTCTTTGTCTCTCACTATAATGCTTTCTAGTTTT
>SJYA01002827.1:362568-379587 GCA_006410615.1 Neotragus moschatus
TTCCTTTTTCTTTTCTTTTAATCATCAGATATTTTTGATCTTCTAACAGGTTTAGACACTGAGGACATAAGAGCTCAAAAGACCCATCAAATTCTTGTCTGCTTAGATGGTTCAAGTGCCAAAACTCAAGTGAAATAAATATACTGCTCATGAAAAGTTCTTCAAACCAAATAAACATTCTGTGTTAATCTGAAGGAAAGCAGCGAGTCTTCTCATCTCCAGTGGTCCTCAGAGTGGTCCTCAGAGCAGAGGGTGGTCCTCAGAGCAGTGGGTGCTCCTCTTAATGGTGTGGTAAGCAAAGGTCAAGGATGCTTGATGTCCTGCAACACTCAGCTCACTTCTTCACAAGAAGAGTTGCCCCGAATTTTGCAGGACCATTAAATGTCCCCTTGGGACAGTCACATAAGTGAAACTGTTTATCGTTTTTTGAGCCTTTAGCCTAACACCCACCCCCCACAACACACACACGCACACATAAAGTAGCTTTTATGTAGTTACCAAAGGAATTAGAGAAGACTGTACTTTTTGTGGAAATTGACCAAATCTTGTTTACCATTCTGGAAGATCACATCACCAACAGCAATGCCATTGGCACTATCTGAGCCATCAATACAATCCATCTGTATCAACACAAGTGAATCAAAATCTGGGCTTATTGTCACATCTACAGTGAGCCTTTGACCAGGTGGAAGCATCTTAATATTTCACTGTTTTTTATACATTGAGGTCTGAGCACTTACAGGTTGAAATGCATATTATTTTATTCTAAATTACTTTCCTTTCATTTATCATTGATTTAACTTAGAGAATATATTGATATATTGTTTTAGTTGTGTATAAGTAAGATTGAATTATCTATGAGTTTTATTTCAGGATAGTATAAAGCATCACCAAATATTTTTTTAAAGAGGAACTCGGGGCTTGATATTGGAATTGCTCAAATCAGAGGTCAAACCAGCCACTTAATTGAAAAAATATGAGGAATGGGAATGGGGTTAGTTTTTGCCTGACTCCAGAGAAACAAAAAATGAGTCCCTTTCTAGTTTAATGCAACCACTTTACCTGATGCAACCAGTTCATTAAATATTTGGGTTGGCCAAAGAGTTCATTCAGGCTTTTCCCTAACACCTTATGGAAACACCCAAATGCACTTTTTTAGCCAACCCAATGCACGAAGAAGGTAAGAACCAAGGGACATGATAAATATCAACTGCTAGTTAGTGGCTGAACATGGGTCAAAACCAGTGACAAATCTTTGAGTAATCTTTTTAGACTACCACACTGTCCTTGGTAATTGAAAACGAGAATCAGGGTAGATGATATGGAGAAACAGAAAGGGACTGGATAAGCAGCTAATTCCCAAGCTGGCAGTTCTTGTGGATATTGGTTTGGTAACCAGTAATATTTAATCCTTAGTCCTTAAAGTTTGCTTGTGGCCAAGAGTAAAGTGATGAAATAAGTTCTGGAATAAAAGGATATAAGAATAAAATGGAAAAGTCAGTTCTGGAAGCACTGATACATACAACCATACAAATTATTTTGCTACAACTGATATGAGAGTCAATTGTCATTATTTTCAATTTTCCATTTTAATTATGGATGGTTAATTACTGAAATATATCTTGAGAGCATCTTCACCTATTGGATACTTTAATTACAGTCAAGGTTGGCTTTTTTGCATAATGCCTAATACAAAACATTTGCTGCTTATAAACGGTTAAAATATGAAGGGTGTTAAGGAAAACCTTAGTGAAAGCAGCTCTCCTCGGACAAAGCTGAAATCCTACATCCTAAAACATGACATCAAGAACACAAATTTTGATAGGATGGGGGGAAAGAGAAAAGGGAATTCTATATGGCTGATATGATCATTTTATCCCCAGTGCTCACATTAATATCACAACCTAAGAGGCAATCAATATTCAAGAAGTGAAGGCATGAAAGGGAGGATGGAGGAAGGAAATGAGTTAACCCATTCCTGACCCTCTCCTAATGTGCAAATACCCTTGGAGGGATATTATATATATATTTTCTCCAGCTCTTCTGTTTGAATGTATTTAACAGATCTTATTGTCCTGGCTGTAATGACAAGGAAAGCAGTGAACAGATGTATCCTCCACTTAGTCTGCTTGTTTACCAAGGGCATAAATTGTTGTAACTCAACAACAGCTTATATTTGAAGTATTTCTCTAGAATAAAAATATTTTGTTCAAGCACTATTTAATTAATTCTCCAATGGAGGGTATGTTTTTGAAGTCCTTTCTCTTTCCACTCAGCTAAGGAAACTGAGTTTCAAAGGGTTAAGTCCTTAGAAGACTGGCAGCCAAGCAAATCTTCATTCTTTTTAAAATTCATTCAGTTCTCAAAGCCATTTAAATTGCTCCTGCAGAATCCAAACAAAAATGTCTCACCAAATTTAAGAAACACAGAAAAGCTAAAGTGTTGGCTTATTTTTAGAACTGTCAACAGACTTTCATCTGTTACCATAAAGTGCCTCAATCAAGATGTTTTAATATAACGTCCAGAACAGAGTCAGATATTTACATATTGAACAGATATTTTGTTTCTTGTATGGTGTAGGCTTTTACCAGCTACATTTTTCAGATGTCTCTTTGTCTCTCACTATAATGCTTTCTAGTTTTGTTTTGTTTTTTTTTCAATCTTGAAAAAAAGGACTGAATTTTCAGAAAATATGTGCCGTAAATGAGTCACTAAATTTTAACACATAAACTTGAGTCTTTGAAGATCTTCCTGCAGAGAGGTATACTAAAAACTTGTTTTAGTCATTCTTACTGGTGAATGGTTGCCCTCTGGTCCCAGTTACACACGTTGGAGAGCTACTAACTAGACTTAGCAGAGGTTAATTGTTGATACTTAATCAGTGTGGAAGATGGCAGATACAGGGGCCATTACACTTGGCAGGAATCACAGTCTCCTGCTGGGTGCATTTAGATCAACGAGATTGTGAGTCTGTTATCAAGAGCCAGATTTGGGGAGAATAAAATCCTATCATTTTGCTCATCTCCTCAAATCTTCTACAGCATTTCACCAACAAAAGGATCTTCATTTATGGATTATAGAGTATATTATAAAGTTATTATATAGTAGTATTATATAAAGTGGGATTATAAAGTGGTGAAGAGCTCAGCCCTTTGGGTTAGTCTGTGTGGATTTTAATCCTGGCTATAACCCTTAGGCACTGCATGATTTGGGGCAAATAATACAACCTCTGCTGGCCTCCATTTCCTCACCTGTAAAAGGTGGGTAATAGTAACACTCAATTTATTGGCTTATTTCAAGATGAAATGTGCTGATACGTGCGTAAAGTGCTTAGAAAAGCATCTGGTAAATTATAGGTCAATAAACAATTATTTGGGGGTTTCAATTCTGTTGTTTATCCTTGATCTCACTTTCTGTAAGTGACAGAGAATACTGGAGTGGGTAGCCTATCCCTTCTCCAGTGGCTCTTCCTCACCCAGGAATCGAACGAGGGTCTCCTGCATTGCAGCAGGATTCTTTACCATCTGAGCTACCAGCCTAGCAGAGCAAGAGACAGGTAAGTAGGCTATTTTAACACACTATGCTACACACTGTTTTTTTTTTTTTTTTGGTATGCATAAGCTTCTACAACATTAGGGAAGGGGCATTAACATGGACCAGGGAGAGGGACATAAAAATAGCGGTTGCCTTTATTTTTTAGCTTTATCTTCTTTTTTTCTTCTGATCACACCACATGGAGCTTGTGGGATCCTAGTTCCCCAACCAGGAATTGAATCCAGGCTGCCAGCAGTGAAGGTGCTGAGTCTGAACCACTGGACCTCCAGGGAATTCTCAAGGCTTTATTTCAAGATGTTAATTGCAAAAAAAGAGAGAGAGAGAGAAAGAATAAAATATTACAACCTTCAATTGCTTCGTATTGCATATGGTGCATTGCAAATTTCATAGTTGCAATCTGGCCTTCAAACCCTCCATAACGCAGTTAGAACTGAGCCCTCTAGCAGTTTCCCAAGCTCTAGAACCCAGTCAATTTCTCTTTTTACAGTTCCTCAAAGAGTTCTCCCTCCCTAGCACCTTTTTTTTTCTTTGCTTATTTAGTTGTCTCAGCCTGCAATTGCCTTCTGTCCCTTTACCATTTTTCAAGAAACAGCTTAAATGATCTCCCTCATCAGGAAAACCTGTTAATATGTCCTAGTCAGAATTAATCTTTTTCTTCCCTCACATCACGCCTTGCTTCCATTGATCAGTTACCTAGTGAAACTGTTTGAGAGTAATGTCTGCCTGAGTCTTTTTCTTCCACTGGCCTGTGCCCTAATAAAAGGCAGGCGCTGTGTCTCATTCATCTTTGGGTTCCCCAGAAGGGCTCTTACATTAACTGACACCTAGGAGTTGCTCAGTAAGTGCTTGTTGAATTAAATGGTTGAGAAAGCATTTTTATTCTTTGTGATCTTCAGGCACTTTCCTAAAAGAACCTCTACTCAAATGATTGAACCTTTTGGCTGAAGACATTCATGTTTTTTTCCAACTCTGAGGGAGAGGATTTTTAAAAGAAAGGGGGAAAAACCTTCCATGTGACTATTCAAAACTCATAAAAACGAAGTATTATCTTACTTTGAAACTGACAGAAATGGCTCTGAATTCTTACTCAACTGGAGAGAGGACAATGAATGAATTTTAGATGAATTCAAAAGTCTGAACTGAAATCGAAGTATTTAAATGGCTCTGTACTTTGTGACTATGAAGTCTTAATTAGTAAGCATTTTGTGTTTACATTTGCAGAGTTGAATAATTTACATATTGGGTTAACCATAAGGTTTGTTTGGGTTTTTCCATATATCTAATGAGCTTTTGGGCCAACCCAACAGATTATAGCCCAATGAATAAAGTGATAGCAAAAAAAAAAAAAGAGCAGAGAGTTATAATCTGGATAATGGATGTGCAGATAGAAAGCAGAGGAGAGTAAAATGCTTTTGTATAATTTACTTATAGCATAGTTTTACATTTTCAAAGGAAAAAATAGCTTATATAATCATGTCGTCACAACACTAATGCAGTGGGAAGTCCTAGCAGAGACATGAGTATTTCTAAGAGAGGTGAAGAAACAAAGGCCAGTTTAAAGTCACGAGACAGCCTGGGAGAGCTGGACTGGAATCTTTATCTCCTGAACATCAGTCTTCTGATGGTTTCACTAGTATAAGCTCATGATGCCTCCAAAGCATCATGAATTACACTCAAAGTGGAAACATACAACTTCTACACAGAGGCAGAGACTCATAACCAAACTGCGTTTCTCATGTGTCCTTCAGTGTTAATACTGTGGTCCCATTCAGATTCAGGATTTGACCTAAGTGACTGTGTAATTGCTTCTACCTTGTATCAGAGGCTTTCCATGAGCTGCCATAATGATAAAGCTTTAGAAAAACAAACTGCACAAGTTCTAGCTGCTGTATGATTGCACAGAAATGTTCGACCAGATATCTGAAATATGCTGTAGACTGTGATCTGAGAGAGGGACACAGCAGAGGTGGGGGTGATGGAGGGAGACCAGGGGCTGCTGACATTCTAGGAGGAGCCATTCTCTGCTGATTCCTTGGTAACGGGGGCAAAGAACTTTTATCCTATACTTTGTCAGCTGGACTTCTAAAAGCAGAATGGTTAAGAATGACGGTGCTGGATAAGACAGCTTGGATTTGAATTTTGGTTCTATGATTTAATGTGACCTCCAAAATCTTCTGTGTCAGAAAACTTGGGACAAGGATGGTTATCTTCTTTATAGCATTACTACACAGGTTAAATGACTTAATATATGTAGAAGAGTTTAGCAAAGATTTGGTACTTAGTAAATCCCCAGTAATTTAGCTATTATTAGTAGTAGTGGTATATATTAATAGAATTATTCAGGTTGCTTTTCCATGTATGATAATATAATATAAAAGCAGAGATGAGGGGTTGGGTGGATGTGAAGACAGGGCAAATGAAGAAAAAGAAGGGTATTGGTGGGAAGAGATTAAATATGATGTTGGAGACAGATTTAAGAGAAAGACGCCTAGATTGATGAAGCATGAACAGAAGAGGACCAAGAGTAAATGGTCCATTAAAAAGTCTTACTGTTTTTTATTAAAATGTCATCATTTTAAAAAAATTCCCAAACTAGGATATGTTAGCTTTGACGATGCTCACATCCTTGTTCTGGGCATCAGGCTTTGATTGGCCATTGTGGGAATTGGCTCTGGCCTGGAAGACAGTGGACTGGCCAACCAAGTCACTCTTCAACTTCAATGAGCAACAGTCCCAAACGCCATGATCAACAAGTATTTTCTCAAGGATAAGGTGGCTTGCTGCTGCTGAGTCACTTCAGTTGTGTCCGACTCTATGTGACCCCATAGACAGCAGCCCACCAGGCTCCCGCATCCCTGGGATTCTCCAGGCAAGAACACTGGAGTGGATTGCCATTTCCTTCTCCAATGCATGAAAGTGAAAAGTGAACGTGAAGTCACTCAGTCGTGTGCGACTCCTAGTGACCCCATGGACTGCAGCCTTCCAGGCTCCTCCATCCATGGGATTTTCCAGGCAAGAGTACTGGAGTGAGGTGCCATAGCCTTCTCCATAAGGTGGCTTAGGGGGATTTATAGATCTCTTGCCTTCATTTATAACCTCAGAGAGTGCAAGGAACATGCCATCTTATCTGTCTTTTCAGAGAATCCAGGAAAGCCCTCATAGTTACATTTATTAAAAATATTTTGTATGCTGAATCTAGAAAAATTGTATGGATTATCTGATTTGCAAAACAGAAATAGAGACACAGACATACAGAACAAACATAGGGACTCCAACTGGGGGAAGAAGGAGGTGAGATGAATTGGGAGATTGGGACTGACATACATATACTATTGATACTATGTATAAAGAGGTAACTAATGAGAACCTATTATTCAGCTCAGTTTCTTTCAGTTCAGTCACTCAGTCATGTCCGACTCTTTGCGACCCCATGAATCACAGCATGCCAGGCCTCCCTGTCCATCACCAACTCCTGGAGTTCACTCAGATTCACGTCCATCAAGTCAGCGATGCCATACAGCCATCTCATTTTCTGTCATCCCTTTCTCCTCCTGCCCTCAATCCCTCCCAGCATCAGAGTCTTTTCCAATGAGTCAACTCTTTACATGAGGTGGCCAAAGTACTGGAGTTTCAGCTTTAGCATCATTGTGCTTCCAAAGAAATCCCAGGGTTGATCTCCTTCAAAATGGACTGGTTGGACCTCCTTGCAGTCCACGGGACTCTCAAGAGTCTTCTCCAACACCACAGTTCAAAAGCATCAATTCTTCAGCTCTCAGCCTTCTTCATAGTCCAACTCTCACATCCATACATGACCACTGGAAAAACCATAGCCTTGACTAGACAGACCTTTGTTGGCAAAGTAATATCTCTGGTTTTGAATATCCTATCTAGGTTGGTTATAACTTTTCTTCCAAGGAGTAAGCGTCTTTTAATTTCATGGCTACAGTCAGTGAACTCTATTCAAGTGCTCTGTGGTGACCTAAATGGGAAGGAAATCTAAAATAAAAGAGGAGATATATGTATAGCTGATGCACTTTGCTATNTCTCAAATCTTCATGGTCAGAAAATAAATTACACAATTAGAAAATGGGCAAAAGACATGAAAAAAAAAACAAAAAAAAAAGCAAACACTTCACCAAAGAGGATTGTTGTCGTTTAGTCACTAAGTTGTGTCGGATTCTTTGTAACACCATGGACTGTAGCTCATCACACTCCGCTGTCCATGGGATTTTCCAGGTGAGAATACTGGAGTGGGTTGCCATTTCCTTCTCCGGGGGATCTTCCTGACCCAGGGATCGAATCCCGCGTCTCTTGCATTGGCAGATGGATTCTTTCCCACTGAGCTCCCAGGGACCAAAAAGGATATGTAGATGGCAAAGAAGCAAATCATTAATCATCAAGGAAATGCAAATTAAAACCACAATGGGGTATCACTACATGCCTCTCAGAATGGCTAAAAGNATTGGCAGATGGATTCTTTCCCACTGAGCTCCCAGGGACCAAAAAGGATATGTAGATGGCAAAGAAGCAAATCATTAATCATCAAGGAAATGCAAATTAAAACCACAATGGGGTATCACTACATGCCTCTCAGAATGGCTAAAAGAAGACAGTGCTGACACCAAATGCTGCTGATGCTACAAAGAAAAGATCCCTCATGAAGTGTTGGAGGGAATGTAAAATGACACATCCACTTTGGAAACCAGTTTGGCAATCTCTCACAAAACTCAACATTCAGAAATTGTACTCCTGGGCATTTATATAAGAGAAATGTAAACGTACATGTACACACAAGCTTATTTGTGAGTATTCAAAGCATATTTATTTTTAACAGCCCCCAACTGGAAACAACCCAGATGTCCATAAACAGGTGAATGGCTAAATAAACTGGCTGTGGTACATCTATATTATGAAATATAATAAAGCAATAAAAAGGGAATTATGGTTACATGCAATGAGCTANGTACACACAAGCTTATTTGTGAGTATTCAAAGCATATTTATTTTTAACAGCCCCCAACTGGAAACAACCCAGATGTCCATAAACAGGTAAATGGCTAAATAAACTGGCTGTGGTACATCTATATTATGAAATATAATAAAGCAATAAAAAGGGAATTATGGTTACATGCAATGAGCTACTTAGACCTTAAGCCAACAAATTATGCTGTTTTAAAAAAACAAAAACAAACAAAAAACCTCAAAAGGCTACATATAGTATATTTTCATTTATATTACCTTTTTAAAATGACACAATCATGGAGATAAAGAACAGATTAATGGTTACCAATGGTTACAGATGGAGGGAAAGGGGGACAGAAGAGGATGTGGCTACTGAAGGGTGGCACCAGGGATCCCTGTGTTGATGAAACTGTTCTCTCTTTCAACAGCAGTGATGATTACACAAATCTACACATGTAATAAAACTGCACAGAACTAAACAGAGACCTGGGCTTCTCAGGTGGCACCAGTCATAAAGAACCTGCCTGCCAATGCAGTATATGCAAGAGGCTCAGGTTTGATCCCTGGGTTGGGAAGATCCCCTGGAGTAGGAAATGACAACCCATTCCAGTATTCTTACCTAGAAAATTCCATGGACAGAGGGAGCCTGGTGGGCTACAGTACATGGGGGCTGCAAAGAGTTGGACACCACTGAGCGACTGCGCAAACAGACACACACACACACAAACTCAAAGAAGAATTTTAAGACATTAAGCAAGGGGGAGGGAGCCTCCTGTAATAGTTGAACTGTTAAATGAGCACTCAAAGCTTACAAATGAATATTTCAGGATAATCAACCTATGAAACAACTGCCACACTCCCAACCCCCACACTCCCCAGTATCAATATAACACACGGTGAAGTTCATGGGCTACTAAAACACTTCTTTACCCACATTTCTTCTTCAAGGGTGCCTTAGACATTATGTTCAAATGGTTTACGCCATAATAACATCAGTGCAATTTTAAACATGTAACAGATCACCTGAAGCTCATTTGAAAGCACAAATTGCTGGCCTCCAGAGTTTCTGATTGAGTAAGTCTGGAACAGGGGCTGAATTCACACTGCTAACAAATTCCCAGGTGACACTGATGCTGGTGCCGGTGATCAATCCTGCACCTCTTTAAGAACCATCAATATGACACATAAGGTCTGTGGGTAATTCACATCTATGTCTCCTGGGTCCCTAACTTTTCTCTGATTTGATGTGGAATTAGGACAAAGATATGGAGAAGGCAATGGCACCCCACTCCAGTACTCTTGCCTGGAAAATCCCATGGACGGAGGAGCCTGATGGGCTACAGTCCATGGGGTCACCAAGAGTCAGACACGACTGAGTGACTTCACTTTCACTCTTCACTTTCATGCACTGGAGAAGGACATGGCAACCCACTCCAGTGTTCTTGCCTGGAGAATCCCAGGGACGCGGGAGCCTGGTGGGCTGCTGTGTATGGGATCGCACAGAGTCGGACACGACTGAAGCGACTTAGCAGCAAGCAGTAGCAGCAGCGGGACAAAGATAACATGATCCTAGATTTCCCTAAAAATGGAGCGTAGCGTCTTACAAGGTCTGTTTAGGTCTTTACTACCAGCGTCGAAGGTGGGCTGCAGAGAGTAGTTAATGGGGATACCCACTTGTTCACATCGTTGTTTTCTAATCCAAGGAAGCTATTGAGATGTTGTCAGAGAACTCCTGACAGCATTTCTAATTCTTAGGATTTCTATGAGAAATTTCCCCAAATTTCTCATATTTCATACAACAAAGCAATTTTACCTTTCTTTATTTCATGTTGTTTCACCAACTCTTTCTCTTCTGAATTGTATCTCCCAGGTAGAATGCAAGCTCCCTGAGGACAAGGGAGTGATACTTCTCCACCTGATCCAAGTGGTCCAGCCTTCCCACAGACACTGGTGAATGGACACCTTCTTCTTCCTCTAGTCCCACTCTGAGTTACAGAAGCAGTGGAAACATCACTTTGCAAGAGACTGATGGCTCTCTAATGAGAACTTAGAGCAAATCACTCAGTTGTCAGTTCAGCCTCTGGCAGAGCTCAGGTAACATTTTAGGTATTGCTAGAGAAAATGATGTTGGCCGTAAAATACTATTTTTGCTCTGAGATCTGCTATATGTTCTTCTTACTCTGTCACTGGGTGAAGATGATACACGTTTTGACCATATGAATGTTTTAATTTTGCAAGTGTCAATTTTACTGTTAGTATACATTTGTGGTTAAACTTTGTGCTTATTTTCTGGGTTTGTATACATCTTGATCAGTGTTTTCTGGGGTCATGGATACAGTGATTACTATAATAGAACGAGTTCACAATAATATACTCCCTGGCAGCTTTAAAAGATATGAGGTGAAGACTTCTGAAAAATTGAGCTGCAAAAGCTATCTGTGTAAATGCATGATAATCTAAAAAAGTGGCTGTTACTTTTATCACCAATCTTGAGCAACTTCTAGTTTTCTGTGGATTGTCATATCTGTCAAGTGAACCTCATTAACTACAGTCGTCCTGATTATAGCAGTGATCACAGCTTATGGGGAAAAAAGTATCATTTTCCTATCTTGACTTCCTAGTTTATATCCCAGAATGTCATTACTTCTCATCGCAGTAGAAGATTTCTAGCCTTTTTCCACTAAATGAGCAAAAATGGGTAAACTATAACCTTCAAGGTACAAAACATGTCTATTAAAGCATTGTTCCTAGTTATCTCTAATATTGGAAAGAGTTGTTTTGTTCTTAAAAGATGTCTCTTCAAGGATATACAGTATTTTTCCATTCTGAGAGCGCTAGGGTTTCCTACCCTTAAATTATGTACTTCTCATAAGCACTTTTCAGTGAATGTGGAACCATCACCAGTGTAGAGTCATGATTGACCTCTCTGACTTCAAATGGGCTTAAAGTAACAGCCCCAGACCATGTGCCGCAGTTACACCATCTGTCTGCTGGATTCACCAATGGAAGATTTATATGCTGAGGGGTTTGGGGGGTCTGCTCTTAGCAGGCATTTGCTTTTTCTGCCCAAGAGAGTAAGGGTTACATTTCAACAGGTGCTAAGAATGTGACGGGAAAGCCCGACACGCTGCAGTCCATGGGGTCACAAAGAGTCGGACATGACTGAACAACAACCAAAGGATGTGATAAGACAGTTCCTAGTGGATAAACTGGGGAAAACAGAAATAGGATTTACAGAAACAGAAATCAGAAACGTGATTTATTGGTGTGTGTCTGCCACTTTGAAATGAATCTATACATTTAGAAATAACTCCATTTCTCACCTAGTGAGAAATGACCTGCTGAAGCCTAAGGTAAAAACGCAAAGCGCAACTATTTTCAGAAACGATCGAGGTTTTATGCTATAACTCAACGCTGTCATTCAAATCCTACAGCAAAATCTGCCAAACACACAGTCTGGACTGGTGATCCTTCAGAATACTTTAGGTGATACCACAAGGTACGATGGACAGGCGATACTTCCTGGTAAACGCTCAAAGAAGGCCAATGGCAGGGGGACCTCGTGGGAAAGCTGGCACATACTGAGAAAGCAAAACCCTGAGTGGTGATCTGGCCATTCAGCAGATGCAGAAACTCCGAAGAGAGACCCAGGAAACTACAAGCTCTGTGAAATTCTCCCCCAAATAACAGGAAACATGCTTGCACTGGAGCAAGTCAAAGTTTTTAGTCAATGTTACTCTATTTTCTGAGACAAAATTAACTCGGGATTTGGGGCCATCCGTGAGCCTGACTTGTGCAAACTTACCCACTATATTTAAATATGCCTTATTACTGTTTATTGGGTTTCGCTGGTGGCTCAGGCAGTAAATAATCTGTCTGCAATGTGGGAGACCCAGGTTCAATCCCTAGGTCAGGAAGATCACTTGGCAAAGGGAATGGCCAGAATTCTTGCCTAGAAAATCCCATGGTCAGAGGAGCCTGGCAAGCTACAATCCATGGGGCTGCAAAGAGTCGGGCAAGACTGAGCAACTAACCCTTAGTTATTACTGTTTATTAAGATGTNTAAATAATCTGTCTGCAATGTGGGAGACCCAGGTTCAATCCCTAGGTCAGGAAGATCACTTGGCAAAGGGAATGGCCGGAATTCTTGCCTAGAAAATCCCATGGTCAGAGGAGCCTGGCAAGCTACAATCCATGGGGCTGCAAAGAGTCGGACAAGACTGAGCAACTAACCCTTAGTTATTACTGTTTATTAAGATGTGCGTGTGCACTAAGTTGCTTCAGTTGTGTCCTACTTTTTGCAACCCTATGGACTGTAACTTGCCAGGCTTCTGTGTCCATGGAATTCTCCAGGCAAGAATTCTGGAGTGGTTTTCCATGTCCTCCTCCAGGGGATCTTCCTGACCCAGGGATTGAACCTGCATCTCCTGCAGTTCTTGCACCGCAGGTGGATTCTTTACCACTGAGCCACTGGGAAAATCCCTTATTAAGCTGTATGACTAGTTATTTGTACATGACTGTGATGTGTCCTTAGGGAAAAAAAGAATTAAGAGTAGAATCTGCTTATATGGATCTTTTACTTAATTGCAAGTACAGAGAGATCAGATAAACCACAAGGTATGATGGTGGGAAAGTGACTGCTCATCCTAACTGCTCATGACTCGAAAGCATCCCACCCATACAAGCAGTGCTTTGATACATTCCCTTCTTCTCCACCAACGAGAAACTATTCTGTCCCCACTTGACTTCTTAATACAGATGGCAAGGCCCAGCAACTCTAAAGTTATTCATTCTTAGTTCATAATAACTTAGTCACACTCAGCGAGTATTTCAACTCTACCTCTTCAGCAAGTTATGTAGCCTCTCTTTTCCTACCCTTTCTCATACAGAAAACAGAGCCAGTAATACCATCACAAAGGACTGTTGAGAGGGTGTACATGAAATCATACATGTGAAATGTTTAGGAGAGTTCCTGACCCCTCATCATTCTCCAGTGTTTTCACTCCTGGGATTCAACTCATTTCCCTTTCTCTGTCTCCAGATTCCAGGAGCAAACTTCTGACAATTTTTCTTCCCATGGAGAGAGTCTTGCCTATAGGGCAAGAATGCCCTGGTCATTCTGCTCCTAGTGACAATGATAGCTCTAAAAATGGCATCCTTATTTATAGCTCAGTCTCCATAAGCTTACTTAATAGGACTATGCCCTTGAGAAAAAGATCTGGTTTCTGAATTTATAAATGANATTCTAAAATACTGAATCCAAGTGAATAATGTGGAATGGCTGATGAACCAGGGAGGAAGAAAAACTAAAAATCATGGTCTTGCCATGGGTTTGGTGAGAACTTGGAGAAGCATAAGCCAGGGACTCACAGGTTTCTCGTTTCATAACTGATGAGTCTCCCTGCTGGTGTTTCAGCTCAGCTAGATGGGAGCTGGGGTATGGAGTCGGGGAAGAGAACAGAAAAGCAAAACAAAATAAGCAAACAAAATGATGGAGACAGGAGACAAACTTGTAGGAGAAAACAAAGGTAACTGACACAGATTAGGCTCTGTTCACAAGCAGACAAAAAGATGAAGACTAAGAAAGAAATGAAGCACTGATATCTGTCACCTTCTCCCCTCCCTTAATCACCAACTTAACGCTAAAATCAGAACCAAAAAATATTCCACATGCTCAACCAAGTGAAATCACAGGGCTATATTTTTTTCCCCTTAGATGATGGTGGCTGCGTAAAATGGGATTATTTCACCTTTGTAACCACTCCAGAGCAGACTGATGTTTATCTTTTTTGTCAATTCAAGAATGCAAACTGTGAAAATATGAAGCAACCCTCAATCTCATGTCTAAAATATTAGAGGTATTTATAAAATGAGAACATTTAATTTATAGCTGTTATGTTACATGCTCCTGGAAAAATAAGTCATAAGAGGAAAAAGAATTCTCAAGCAATAAAGGGGAGAAAAAAAGGAAAAGAGCAAAAAAAAATAAAACGAAAAAATGCACAAACAGACCACACTAACATTGAGGGGGAAAAAAAAAAGAGCAGTCAGATGCTTTGAAATGCTTTCCGGTTTTGAAAATCTGATTCATAGTTTGATCAAAGATTCAACATCAACCTGACTCATATATCACTTCCTAAAAGCTGTTTAGCAGCATTAGCAGAAATATTATTTTGAATGCAATCTCATGGTAAACATTACTTGGGCAGTGTTTAGGTTAAAAGGAAAAGTCAGAATTTATCTGCATATAGAAAAAAAATCACCTGACACATTTTGTGTGTATAAATAGAAACTAACACTGTGTGGGAAAATCTGGATGACTGCCCGCAGAAGATACTTCCCTTCTTGAATCCCCCTCTCTTTGCCCCCATTTATTGTGGAGGAACGATTTGTCTTCATATTTAAGCCTTACCTAAGCATTTTGGTGATGATTAAACCACCACATTTAAAAATGCCAACCAAGTGATTCCTCTGAGAAAGAACACATCTGACTAGTACCACCAGGGCTAGGGGCCTTTATTTATAAAGGATGTGTGTGTGAGAGAAAACATCTGTTCCACCATTTCAGAATATGTTTTCTAAGGAGTGGCTCCTCCGACCTGCCCAAATGGTCTTATTTAACAAACACTGTATAATGAAGGTTTGGAAAAGTATTCTCCCCAAAACAATGTTGAAGCACCACCATTTAAACACCCGAGCAGGATGAGTAAATGAAAAATATAATCAGCTTGAAGGCACAAAGGGAACAGAAGGAATGAAAAACACAGTACAACTGGTAGTGGGGAATGTTGAAAGGGTAAGAGAATAGTATTTTTCTGGACCCAGAATGTGTGCCATTAATTTTTTTTTTTTTTTGGAAGGGCCACGCCGCATGCAGAATTTTAGCTCCTTGACCAGGGATAGAACCCATACACCTGGCAGGGGAAGCACAGACTCTTAACTGGAAGATCACCAGGGAAGTACCCAGAGTGGGTCATTTTAAATCAAAAGCAGATAAACTGTTCTCAACCCATCCCCCTGATTTATTTATAAAAAGAAAAAAAAAAAGACACCTTTAAAAAGGTATAGGGAGTAAAAAGAACTGAAATTTATGATTTATAGAAGCCAAAAGATATATTTAAAAATTACATATAGTAAAATGTGATGATCAAAAGTCTAAAATATTAGTCACCCAAAGTCATGGGTCTAAGTAAACTCAAATCTATTATGTTCTCTGTGTTTAGTGAATTGCTAATGGAAAGCGTGAACTAATATAAAACACCATCTTTAAAAGGAAACTGAACTGTATTTAGGACTATATGCCATGATGTGTTAGTCGCTCAGTCGTATCCAACTCTTTGCAACTCCATGGACTGTAGTCCACCAGGCTCCTCTGTCATGGGGATTCCCCAGGCAAGATTACTGCAGTGGGTTGTTGCCATTTCCCTCTCCAGGGAATCTTCCCGACCCAGGGACCAAACCTAGGTCTCCTGCATGGCAGGCAGATTCTTTGCTATCTGAGCCACCGGGGAATCTATCTGTATTTTATTACCATCAGAAAATATTTTTTCGTCTTTTACCATTTACTTCTTAATTGATTTTGTCTTACTCCATCCTGGGGTTTGTAACTGCACCCCAAATATAAACTCTTTATTCAGGAACGTAGCTTCTCTTTCCTCAGGACAACTGTGGGGCCAAGATTCCCTTTAATCTCATACGACCTCAGAGAAAAATGCCAGCCTGCAATCCCCCATAGTGGAGCTGATGTGGTAATCACAATGATGAATCTGGACATCTGCATATGTGTCTGTCTCTAACAATATTGTGACAAGATCTCCCAAAATGAATCTTCTTCAAGGGATGCAGAGATGCCCCCACCCTCATCTCCAAATATCCTCATGCCTGGTGTCGGCCCCAGAAAACGCCATGAAGACAGCCAGAAAAACCCATTAACGTGAGACTCAGCAGCTACGCAGAACCAAGGCAGGGAAGTGTAGGCGTGGCTGCATTTTTTGGTTTCCATCATGGAATGAGACATGCAGCAGTCATGACTGTGTGGGATACAAAACAATTGTGCAGATCACTGAGACATCTTCAATGAAAGAGACCCTTTGGGGTGATAAATGTTTAATTTCTTTATGATATTTCCTTGAAAAAAAATATGTATACTTAAAACATGCTGAATGTTAAACATGCTAAATAGATTTTCTAAAAACCTAAATGGATGAGTCAAAAATCATGAAAATGGGATTTCCTTGGTGGTCCAGTGGTTAAGAATCCATCTGCCAATGCAGCGGACATGAGTTTGATCCCTGGTCCAGGAGGATTTCACAGGTTGCAGACTAACCACAGAGTAGCGTGTCTGTATACCACAACTACTGAAACCTGCGGGCCTAGAGCCTGTGCTGGGAACAAGAGAAACCACCACAATGAGAAACCCGTGCACTGCAAAGAAGAGTAACCACTCCCTACAACTAGAGAAAGCCCGAGGACAGCAATGATGACCCAGCACAGCCAAAACAA
>SJYA01002827.1:380921-392915 GCA_006410615.1 Neotragus moschatus
AGAAAGAATCATGAAAAGCACACATTTAACGTTTCCTTCAGTGCTTGGAGAGGCTGCTCTGGTTCTCGGTTTCCAGGTGTAGAGGCATCAGAAAGCACCTGGAGGGCTTGCTGCAAGAGACTGCTGAGAAATCTGCATTCAGAGTTCCCAGGTTGTACAGATGCTTCCAGAGGACCGCTGTTGGAGAACCACTGCGCTGCTACTGTGAGAACTTCAGGGTTAAATACAACGTCATTACCTCGATTTGTCTCTAGGGAGAACTTCCCTAGACAGTTCTTTGTAATCACCTCCCCACCAACTATTCTTCCTCAGAATATTGGTTTCAAGCAGAAAACTCATAGCCCCATCTCTTGAACTTAATCTCCTGAGTAGTGATCAAACAACTTGACAAAATCCATACATTTATTTTTAATGTATAATTTTATACCAAATGAAATTAACATGAGTGCTTGCTAGGAGGTGCTTCTTAAGAGTTTAAATGTGGATTTTGGGATTCTCTGTTTTCTTCCCAGCTAAGCCACATTTTACCACATGCCTTCTGATGGATAATGTTCCTGGGAATGAAGAACACATTGTGAGAATTTAGGAAGGGCTCGGACGGTATAGTTTCAGAATCCTGCCAGAAAAGACAGCCTATGAGATTAGGGAAAGTTTCCAACCTTGCTACACCCTGCAGTCACGGTTTCCCAGGAGAGGAAAAAGCCATGATTTGGAGGAGTAAGAGGACCTCCACGTGATCCCTGAACTTCAGCACTGATGGAATGTTCTGTAATCCTATTTGCATCCCTGTCCAAGTACTCTCTCATCCTGCTGATCTGTAAAGTGGTTATTATTCAGAAACAGATCAGTAGTAATCCCCTGAGCTTCATCCTCTGAGAATCAATGTTGAGGGATATTTTTCAATTTACCCTTGCATAAAAAATGTGGAGTAGACATCTGTAAAGATGAAGCTAAAGTACTTTTCCCTCTTCCTTTTACCAGATACAACCCTAAACTCTGGACACTGCACATAAAATAAACATACAAAGACTCTGAAAGTTAGAGAGAAGGCAAACCCAAGTAGGGGAACTCAGGGCCCAAGGAATGACACGGTGGTGAGTTCCCTGGATTTTTGCTTTGCTTCATCTATACCAGACAAGGATATAAAAACCCAGAAACCCAGATATGCCAAAAGGCACAGATAAAAAATGGGAGGTCACCAAAAGCATGCTCCTTCAGCCAAAGGACCAAGAAAGGAGCAACAAAGCAAAACAAACAAACAAAAAAACCTTTTATAAACAGTCATTACTCTCTTTCAGCTATATGAGACAGAAAAAAAAAGAAATGTGGCCCTGCCACAACCATACCAACAAAGGCCAAATAGGGAGCCTAGACTGTCACCCTCACCAGGCTGAAACAGCATACCCCAACTCCCCTTACCTCCATCAAGGTGATGCCACAAAAGGCCAAGTAGGGAGTTGGGACTTTCATTCCTATCAAGTGGGTGGTAATGAGACTCCCATCACCCACCTCCACTAGGTTATCAAAGGAGACCATAGAGGGAGCCTGAACTTCCACCCCCACCTGGCAGTACCAAGTCTCCCCTCCTCCTCCCCACTGGGTGGTATCATGGGGGGCTACTGGAGAGTAAGGACTATCATTGCAGCTCAGCAGTGACCACCTCCCTGTCCTAATGTTGCCAGGGGAGGCCACATGGGAAACAGAAAGGGAGGTACCAGTGAAGACCTAGTGAGGAGCCCGAACTCATTCTCTTCCCCACAGTAATATGGAGCCCCTCCATATTACATATCACATGACAAGGGAGACTGGGTAAGAAGCCTTCACTTCTATACCCACTAGCAGTGATGAGGGGGCACCATTCTCATTTCACCCACTGGGGTGATGTTACTGGAAGCTAGCTAAAACAGAAGGTTTAAATAAGATCCAAAGTCTTTTAACTTAAAAGAAAATGGCCAGATTTCAGTTGAAAATCATTCATCAAACCAAGAATCAAGGACATAAATCAATTACATAAACTGAATATAAAAAGACAATGATAGATACCCATAATTAGATGAGAGAAATGTTAGAATTATCTGACAAAGTTTTTAAAGCAGCAAAGCTTTTAAAATATTTTTTAAAAAATACTTCAGTGAGAAATTATGAACACATGAAAAAGTAGAAAGTATCAGCTAAAATAGAGAACATAAATGGAGATTTTAGAACTGGAGAAAAAAATCAATAACCAAATATAAAATTTAATGGGTAGGCTCAACAACATAATGAAAGTGACAGAGGAAAGAATCTGTTAGCTGTATAACAGAACAACTGGAATTACCCAGTCTAAACAATAGAGAAAACGAACCAAAACCAACAACAAAGCCTCAGAAACCCACATATGGTAGGATCCCAGAGATATTCAGGTTGGCCTTAATCCCTGAAAGCTGTGAATGTAACCTTACATAGCAAAAGGGATTTTGTAGATATGATGGAAATTAAAGATCTTGTGATAGGGAGACTATCATGGACTATCCAGGCAAGACCTGAATGTAATCACAGTATCCTTAAAAGAGGGAGGCAAAAAGAGAATTGACCATAGAAAATGAAGTAGAAGATATGATTAGAAAAGCAAGAGATTGGAGTGATACGAAAAAGGGATTGTGAGTCACAGAATACTGGGGGCCCCCAGAAGCTAGAAAATGCAAAAGAGAGATACTGTCCCCAGGAGCTGTCAGAAGGAACTAGTCCTCCCAACATCTTGACTGTAGCCCAGTGAAGCTGACTTCTGACTTCTGGTCTCCACCTCTGTAAGAGAATAAATGTGTTGTAAAGCACCATGTTTTCGGTAATTTGTCACAGCAGTCATAGGAAACTAATGCTTGGTGTTTCTTTAACAAAAGATCTAACATTCAAGTCTCAGAGGCATGGGAGAAGAAAAGAAAATGGACCGGGATCGAAAAGTACCCAAAGAAATAATGGATGAAAACTTCTTAGATGTTGACAAAAGCCATAAATCTTTAGACTCATGAATCTGAACGTCAAACAGAAAACCTCAAAAGTACATACCAAGATACAGCATAGTCAAATTTATGAAAACTAAAAACAAATCAACAAAAATCTTGAAAAGAACAAGAGATAAATCACACTTTACCTATTGGAGAAAATCAATTAGAACAAAATAAGATTTCTCATTAGCAAACACAGAGACCATAAGGAAGTGGCACAATATTTTGAGTGCTTAAAAAAAAAAGAACTGTCAACCCAGAATCCTATATCCAGTTAAAATATCCTTCAGGAATGCAGGGGAACAAAACATTCTTAGATGAAGGAAAACAAAGATATGTTGTCAAGAGGAGGCCTATCAGCTCTAAAAGAAAGGCTAGGGAGAGTTTAGAAACAAACAGAAAGCAATAAAAGAAGAATGTTGGAATATCAAGAAAGAAGAGAGAACATGGTAAGTGAAAATATCAATAAAACCCATGAATTTTTCTTGTTCCTCTTGAGCTCTCTGACCTGTGTTTGATAGTTGAAACAAAAGTTGTAACAGTTTCAGATGTAGGTAGACGAAATAGTTTAGAGAATTTTACTACTAATGGAAGATGATAAAGGTACATAAAAAAGGTAAGGTTTCTATGCTTCACTGTAATTGAAAAAATGACAACAGTGGTAGGCAGTGATAAATTATATGTATCATGATGTAATACTCAGAGTACTCATTAAAAGTCTATATGAATACATACACTTAAAAACATTATAGAGAGTTGGGATTGGGAGCTCATATACACTCATGGCTGATTCAAGTCAATGTATAGCAAACAAATACAGTATTGTAAAGCAAAACAATCTAAAAAAAAATTATAGAGAAATAGAAATGGAATTCTATATATGCTCAAGTAACCGATAGGAAGGAAAAAACCCAGAGAAACTAAAACAAACAAAAACAGAGAGGAAAAAAATCGAAAAATTAAAATGGCAGACATACAGTCTTTAATAAAATGTAAATGTGTAAATATACAAATGAAAAAAAANAACATTATAGAGAGTTGGGATTGGGAGCTCATATACACTCATGGCTGATTCAAGTCAATGTATAGCAAAACGAATACAGTATTGTAAAGCAAAACAACCTAAAAAAAATTATAGAGAAATAGAAATGGAATTCTATATATGCTCAAGTAACCAATAGGAAGGAAAAAACCCAGAGAAACTAAAACAAACAAAAACAGAGAGGAAAAAAATCCAAAAATTAAAATGGCAGACATACAGTCTTTAATAAAATGTAAATGTGTAAATATACAAATGAAAAAACANGTAAAGCAAAACAACCTAAAAAAAATTATAGAGAAATAGAAATGGAATTCTATATATGCTCAAGTAACCAATAGGAAGGAAAAAACCCAGAGAAACTAAAACAAACAAAAACAGAGAGGAAAAAAATCCAAAAATTAAAATGGCAGACATACAGTCTTTAATAAAATGTAAATGTGTAAATATACAAATGAAAAAAAAGAAATTTGCAAAATCAATTAAAATATGTAACCCACTGGTAATGTATGAACAAAGAATTCCGATCCAATATAATGATACAGGCAGGTTGAAAGTAGAAGAAGAATTTTTTTAAAAATCATGTAAAGATCAATCAAATAAAAAAAAGAATGTCTATATTAATATCAGATTCAGTAGACTTTAAGCAAATAAAATTATCACATATAAAGAGGAGTATCATGTTATGATAAAATAATACACCAAGACATAGCAATCCTAAATTTATATATACTAAACAAGAGAGCTGCAAAGTATAGTCAAACTGATAGATGTGAAAAGAGAAATAAAAATTATAATTGGAAATTTCACAAATTATTTCAACAATGAATAAAACAACTAGACATTAAATTAGTCAAGACATACAAGAATTTATCAGCACTATCAACCAACAGGATCTAATGAGCATTTATACAACACTCTATCAAAAAACAGTGAGATACACACTCTTTTCAAGTGCCCATGGGACATAAACCAAGACAGACAACATTCTGGGCCATAACATAAATCTAAACAAATTTTAAAAGCCTGAANATCAACCAACAGGATCTAATGAGCATTTATACAACACTCTATCAAAAAACAGTGAGATACACACTCTTTTCAAGTGCCCATGGGACATAAACCAAGACAGACAACATTCTGGGCCATAACATAAATCTAAACAAATTTTAAAAGCCTGAAATCATACACAGTGTGTTCTATGCCTGAAATGGAGAAAGATAACACAAGAAATAAGGTTCTCTGACCAAAAACAGAGAAAGATGACAGAGAAATCTCCAAACATTTGGAAAGTAAATGCCCCCTTCAAATAACCCCACAGATCAAAGAGGAAATCTCAGGAGAAATTTTGAAACTAGTACTTGAGCTAAATTAAAATGAAACCACAACATACTAAAATATATGGGACTCAACAATAGCAGTGCTTCCAGGAAATTTATAGCATTAAACACATGGATTATAGTCTCTCTCTTCAGGTTGGAGAAGGCAATGGCACCCCACTCCAGTACTCTTGCCTGGAAGATCCCATGGATGGAGGAGCCTGGTAGGCTGCAGTCCATGGGGTCGCTGAGAGTTGGACGCGACTCAGTGACTTCACTTTCACTTTTCACTTTCATGCATTGGAGAAGGAAATGGCAACCCACTCCAGTGTTCTTGCCTGGAGAATCCCAGGGATGGGGGAGCCTGGTGGGCTGCTGTCTATGGGGTCGCACAGAGTCGGACACGACTGAAGTGACTTAGCAGGCAGGCTCTTTTCAGGTTGTGTTTGTCAATGTAAAATAATCATACAGTATGATTGATATGTTTGCCTGTATTACTTTTTATAACCATATACGGTAACACATCTAACACTTCTGTTCATGTTGGTGCGGGTGACAAAAAGATTCACACGTGGTTGTTCAGTTTTCTGTATCATGTTGATATTATCAAATCTGTTTGGAAAACACAGCTACACTGCAGATCTTGGCATCATTCTTGACTTGTGCTTGTCAGAAAGGCTATCTCCTTCATTTATTCAAATCAGAGTTTTATTGACATTCCTTGACTAAATCCACCCCCCGCTGACAAAGAGGGATATCATCAATTTTATAAGTTTAGACTCTGCTTCCTTTGCTGGCGGTTTAGTGCAGGAATTGCCTTTCTAGGTTGAAACTCTAAAACACAATTGTTATATAAAATCATAAGTCATCTTTATGTGATAAAAACTATTGATGTGAACTGGATAAATTCATCCGGTAACAATTAGGTCTGTTCGCTAACAGTGCAGTTTACGTCCATCTGAGCATCTGATAAAATGGCACTTCTCTTTCATCTTCAAGTTAGGAGTGGTCACAGGACTTGCTCTGGCCAATGAAATATAAGTAGAAGTAGCAGGTGCTCCTTCTGATAGAAGCCTTTTAAGAATTTGCAAGTGACCCACCACGTTTCCATGTGTTTGATGAGTCAGGGATGGGGATGCTGTAGATGACAGGGGTTTTATGAGTCTCGGTTTCCATGCGAGGAAGATGTAAAATAGCCAACAGGACACAAAGCATTAGCAAGAAATAAATCTCTGCTCATTTCAGTACCCAAGATTTTAGCTGTTCGCTATGACTGAATAACCTAAACTATTATAACTGAGTTACATATTTTGTGTTTACATTAAACACACAAAACTCTTTGCAATAGGATAGTGCACTATGGCATCAAACTGTAAACTACAATTAATGAAGTATTCATTGTTGTATATGATGGTAACTTCCACTCTGATAGTGCACACACACACACAGAGACAATCAAGCTTTGTGTCTCTTTCCTTATGATATAAATTGGAATAACATTTTATTAATTACTCTGTGATGTTCTGTATGGTGGGGAGCATATAGAGAAATAATGTATCACATTCTCCATGAGTTACAGAAAATGTACACATTGCCTAGAATGTTTCCAACAACTTCAAAGAAGAGAGTTCAGTATTTGTGTATATGCACTCAGTATTACTTGTGAGTCATCGTTAATAGTAACATTAACCATGTCAAATGCCTATGTGTGCATGCTAATTTGCTTCAGTCCTGTCTGACTCTGTAACACTATGAACTGTGGTCTGCCAGGCTCCTCTGTCCATGGGATGCTCCAGACCAGAATACTGTAGTGGGTTACCATCCCCTCCTCCAGGCAATTTTCCCAACCCAAGGACTGAACTCATCTCTCTTACATCTCCTGCATTGGCAGGTGGGTTCTTTACCGCTAGCGCCACCTGGGAAGCCCATATCAGCTACATATGACCCAGTACTTTCCGGGAGCAATAACACTGACACCTTCAAACACTATGCATAAACCTTTACATGCATCAGCACACCTAACCCATTAGTGTTCTACTTTACTAATCACATGTTCCATGTGTTTTTATTATTTGGATAATATCTAAAATAACTAAGTTTATTTTAAAATAACTAATATTTTAAGTAATAGTTAAAATAACTATGAGTCATGTCATAAGTTCCCAATGTAAAGATTAACATGGACTTTTAAATTTTACCAAGGTAATTCAACAGGTGTTTTTATATTATATTTTATATCCCCTTTGCAGTACACAGTACTCTGAACAACAACACTGGGGGTAGATGAAACAGATGACTTTACATACTTAAGTTTACTAAAGGTCATGGAACTTCCAACTGTTAAAGATATTTACCTAATTATTTGAAATGCCAAAGTATATATCTGTGACATTAGAAATTTCAACAGTTTCAAATGGTGCTGAAGTTACTATTTTTGAATTCAAAAATATACAATATATAATGAGAAGTTCCCCATAATCCAGCAGTTGCCAGGCTTTAGGCATTTATATATCAATACTTGTCCTTGCTTTAGCTACTTTGCATGCAAAATATGGAGAAAAGGAATTGACATAAGGGAAGTTATAAGTTTTTCCACTTGTTTTAATTGCAGGAAAAGTAACCAAAAGATCAGTTGAGGAGGTGTTATGATTTTTAACCATGACGGGGACTTAATGCATTAATAAAACTATGAACCAGATATTACATGTTACTAGTTAACAGCATGAACTAAAGAATCAATATTAGATTCAGAATTTCTACCTGTGTGACATTGGCCATGATTACTGCCCTCCTCAATGCCTCAGTTTCCTCCTCTGTAAAATGGGGGTAATGGTAATACAGGAAGCCCTCATCTGGCTACTGTGAAGAATACCTGAGTTACTTTATATAGAGCCATAGAAGATGTCCGGCACACAGTAGTCAATGAGCTTAGTTATTATTATGTTTGCTTTACATTATTAATACACACTTCCTCAGCACCCACAACACTTAAGCTCACCTCTCTTACTCTGGTGCCTCTTTTNTGGTAATACAGGAAGCCCTCATTTGGCTACTGTGAAGAATACCTGAGTTACTTTATATAGAGCCATAGAAGATGTCCGGCACACAGTAGTCAATGAGCTTAGTTATTATTATGTTTGCTTTACATTATTAATACACACTTCCTCAGCACCCACAACACTTAAGCTCACCTCTCTTACTCTGGTGCCTCTTTTCTTCCTATAGACACTTCTGGGAATCTTACAGATGTGTGATAAATCAACTGCATTTCTATTTTGACACATTGTGCCACTTTAACAACCAGCAAACACATATACACACAAAAACTATTTCTTTAAAATTAAAAGTTGTTGTTAAGGCAAAGAAAGACAATGGTTATCCTTCATTAAATTTAAATATCTCTTCGAAAACAGAGTAATAACCAGATAAGGGTAGTACATGCTCTCTACAGGCTGTAAAAAGTACTGTGAAAAGGATTTTTGTGATCTTCTCTATGACCAAAGGTGTATGATGAGGGGAAATAATGTATCTAATGGTGAACAGAAATGTGTAAAGGTAACTAGAGGGAGACATAGGTCTCTAATTCAGAAAACATTGAGGAAAGCATGTAAGAACACACGGGATACCACAGGGAACTCTGGTTAATGCACTGTGGTGACCTGAATGAGAGGAAAGTCCAAAAGGGAGGGGATACGTGTATCTGTTGGAGAAGGAAATGGCAACTCACTCCAGTGTTCTTGCCTGGAAAATTCGATTGACAGAGGAGCCTGGCGGGCTACAGTCCAAGGGGTCACAAAGAGTTGGTCACAGCTGAACATGAGCACACATATGTATTATGTACGTCTGAATCACTCTGCTATACAGCAGAAACTAACACGACATCGTAAAGCAACTATATACCAAATGAAAATTAATTTAAAAAATAAATCTTAGTAAACCCCTCCTCCTACATTATGCCTCTGTAAACAGGGGACTTCTAATGCATCTTGTTCCAAACCTCCCTGTCTGGTCCGGAATCCTTTATTACACATTCTTACTGCATTCCTTCTTTCAGAACTCCATTTATGTGTATGACAACTGGATTGAAGTCTGGCCCCTGGGCTGGCAGGGCGCACTCATTTTTTCCGCTCACCATGCAACCCCTGTTCTCCGCCCAGACCCCAGAGCAAAGAGCCTCTCAAGAGGCAGAGACAACACAGTTCTCTCAAAACTAGAGGCAGGGGACTTGAAAGGAAAAAGTCATGTCAAATCTCCCAGGTGAGATAAAAGTAGTGAGAGAATGCTTTTTCTAAAATAAGTAACAGAAACTGGAAAACTGGAACAGATGAGTCAGTTAAGAAAGGATATATGGACATTCCATAGGATTTATGCCTTGATAACCATCAACACTTTACATAAACAGATGTGGAAAGTTCAATTTCAATATCAAAAAAGTTTGTGCCTGATGGAATGCACCTTTCCTGACTGCAGTACTCTAGCACCCCCAAATAGAGATGGCCCATACCTTGGGATGTGGAAGAGTTTAACTACGGAAGATAATTCTTTTCCCATCCAAAGATCATGTTTCCCTGTAGTTCAGTTAGTCTACTCTTTTTTCACATGTAATGTTGAATTAGTGTNATGCACCTTTCCTGACTGCAGTACTCTAGCACCCCCAAATAGAGATGGCCCATACCTTGGGATGTGGAAGAGTTTAACTACGGAAGATAATTCTTTTCCCATCCAAAGATCATGTTTCCCTGTAGTTCAGTTAGTCTACTCTTTTTTCACATGTAATGTTGAATTAGTGTGGATTTAATATATGTATACTGAATTTAATGAAACTGAAAACCAGACTTAAGGAAATCTATGAACATCAAAATAATTTTGAGACTCATTATGTGAAACAGCAATTAAATTTACTTGAAAAAATAACAGATGAAGACCTAAGAGAGATATCTGTCTAATAAAACAAATATTATGAGAGCTCCATGATAAACTCAGATGAGACATAAATTCTCTAAATACGTGCAGTTGGGCTTTACCCCACTGAGACCTTTCTTCACATCATGATTCATTTAGAACAAGTGGAGACGTTTACAGTATTTCAGCTTAGTACTAATGAAAAAATGTGATTTCATTCTTCACTGCTATACAACTTTGCCTAAAGTACATACAACTGGTGAAAAGGCATGACATACACGAACACCCTCGCAATATAGCCTGCTTCTAATCACTGAGAGTTGAAAGAGAATTGCATAATTCTTTTAAAACTGCCTAAGCTCTTGTCAGAGTGATTGAATTAAAGATGATTAAACTTGCTCAAAAATTCTGCAAAATGGGGTTCGGAAGGAAATGATGGCCCTGCTTTGAGCAAAGTAACAGACTAATACCTTAGGAAGTTTAAAATTAAGTGCAAACAAATATATAGATTCAGGTGCCTGCTTTATAATAATTGACTTTGCTGATAAATCTTACCTGCTGAAAATCTTAACTTAGCTGATAAATACTACTTTAAAGCATACGTGTTGTAGGAAACGGTCAGTTTTGGCAAAAGGAAAAGGCTCAAAGGGTAGTTGCCATAATTGCCATTAAAATTTAGGAAAATGTTAATTGTCCCCAAGACGTAGCACATAGTTATGAGGTTCATCTTGGTAGATATGTGGTCAATATATCAAATATATAAGAAAAAAGACAGTACAATGAATTCCTATTTTTATGAAAAAAAAATATGTTGGTTTAGAGTTCACTGAAGGCTCAACTGGTCTTTAACATTTAAAGCCCTGCGACCTTGAGTAAATTACTTCACCGCTCTGTGTCCGGATTTCCTCATATTACTCACTCCTTATGGTAGTGTTAGAATTGAGTGAATAAAGCTGAAGTTCATAGAACTGTTTTTTCCATAAAGTTTCTACCCTTGGAATAAGCAAAATAAGTCCTTTTTTTTTTTTGTAAAATAATAATTATGCATACTTCAACAATATAGGTTACTGATATATTCAAAAGGAAACACAGCACTCATTAAACCCTAAGTGATTATAACAGATAATAGCAAACTTGAACAGAACCATAACTCAAAAGACCCTTTTAATAGAGCAACAGTGAACCTAATGGCGTTGAATTTCACCGCCAGAGTACAGCCAAGACTCCCCACTCTACCTCCACTCAAGTCCTACACTTACCTTCTCAAAGGCAAACCTCAAGCTCACCAGAGAGCAAAGTTTTACTTCCAAGTCCCAGCCTTGCTACCACTGAGCCCAGAACCGCATCCCTCGTCTCTTCTTGGCGTTGGTGTTTGGATAGACACCTCGCCACCTCCCGTTCCGGTACCAGAACGAACCTTGCGTCCACCCTCAGCCCAAAGGAAAACTCCAGTCTCCCAAAGCCGAAGAAATTCCTCTCCCCTCGCCCTGCTCCGCGCCCACCCAGCTGCGCCGCACCCCACTCCCCGCGCCCGGCGCCCACACCCACCCGACCCGCCGCCCGGGCACCGCAGTGCATTGCAACAAGCGCCGACGCCGCCGGCTGGAGAGGAGCCGGGTGCGGATTTCCCGCTCAATAGTAGCCCCCCAACCTGCTCCCCACGTGAGTGTCATCCCTAACGGAGGGGAGCAAGCCACCTCCCAGCTGCTCAGCCCGCGGGGACCACAGAAACAACTCAACCCGCGGCGCG
>SJYA01002827.1:392998-476031 GCA_006410615.1 Neotragus moschatus
ACAGAGGATGAGATGGCTGGATGGCATCACCAACTCAATGGACATGAGTTTGAGTGGACTCCGGGAGTTGGTGATGGACAGGGAGGTCTGGTATGCTGTGATTCATGGGGTTGCAAAGAATCGGACATGACTGTGCGACTGAGCAACCGAACTGAACTGAACTGAATTATAATTAGTGGTGGTCTCCTCTGTGGGTTTAATTTTAAAAGAATGTAATATTTCTTAGTTTTTCACACATTGAATGAAGTGCTGAACATTGTCACTCTGTTTTAGAAATATCATTTATATTTTGTGATCAGTCAGCCATAAAGATGCTGTTCGGCACAGTTCAACTGGATGGATTCCTAGGCGTAGATTGCAATGGTGACTTATAATTCAGGATTTTGCACAGGCTGTTGGAGTTAAATGAGAAGCGTTAGCATGTAGCAGAATCTAATGGCTTTGCCATATTTCTAGAAGATTTCTAGGCAAGCGGTGGAGGCCTGCACTGAGCAACAGTATATCAGAAACACTTTCCTTTTGATCTGCATACTCTTGGAAGGATTTGTTTTAATCAGAGATATATTTAGGCTGGATGATTATGAAATGTGTTTCAGAAATACGTTACAACTCCAGTGGCTCAACAATACTAGCCATTTTTGTCCGAATATTTTCACTTAGAGGGAAAAAAAAGAGTATTTTCAGTAGGACTATGCAGACTTGGGCTTCCCAGGTGGCACCAGTGGTAAAGAACCCTCCTGCCAGTGCAGGAGACTTGAGACACTGGTTCAATCACTGGATTGGGAAGATCGTCTGGAAAAGGGCGTAGTAACCCACTCCAGTATTCTTGCCTGGAGGATCCCATGGACAGAGGAGCCTGGCAGGCTGTAATCCATAGAGTCTCAAAGAGTTGGAAATGACTGAAGCTACTTAGCACGCATGCCCACATGCACATCTAATTTAGACTACCTTTATCAAGGTATATTTACTGTTTTGCTCTTCTAATTTCTTGAGATTTAAAATAGGTTACAGTGAAAATGAGGATAGCCATAGTTCAAATCAGAATGTTGACTACGTTACAGTGAAACTACATGTGTATTTGTGTTTTATTAACATAGTGATGTATGGAGTATATATGGGTCATAGGCCAAATCAGAATGATTACTCTCATCTGTGAATTGGTCATAGTTTGGGGGTAATGAGTTAATCCTTCTGGAGTATTTAAAAAATTTGAATGACAAAAGTAAAAAAGAAAATAGATTCAAAAGTGTTGAAGAAGTAAAGATGTCACTATTTTATCAGTTAAAAATACTGTACCCCCTGGCTATAGACTACTGTTTCAGAGGAGGATGATATGGGAGTTTGAGCAACACAGAATTTACATCAATACGGCTCCTCTGATATACTGATTAGCTCTCAAGAATGATTAGCGATCCAACAACAGATTGTGATGATCGATCAATGGAAATGTGGCTTGGGGGATTCATGGTGAGATGATTATTTTGCTGTGACAGCTACCACCTTTGGAGACTAGGGTGGGCCCTGGGCAGAGTTATGAAGTGGCTGAATTTTGTACCTGTCTTTTTTTTTTTTTTTTCCCCACTGTCCACCCTTCCTGTAGAAGTCCTGCTTTCTCTCTGGCTCCCCAGGATATTCAGAACCCTTTGCTGTTCTCTGACGTTCTAAGATACTACTATTTTAGAGCTCATCAGTCTCAGAGAACATGGGTTTCTGACCTCCACTGAAATGTGTAAATTATGAGCTAAGCAATCATGTAAAGTGAGTGGTGTCAGGATGTGTTGATGTTCATGAATACCAAGGGCGTTCAATCAGCCTCTTCATGCATCACTCTGAGATACATATTTAAGTAAAGTTAGTATCGTTTGGACTTCCCAGGTGGCACTCGTGGTAAAGAACCTGCCTACCAATGCAGGAGACATAAGAGACTCAGGTTCAATCCCTGGGTGGGGAAGATCCCCTGGAGGAGGGCATGGCAACCCACTGCAGTATTCTTGCCTGAAGAACCCCATGGACAGAGGAGCCTGGCGGGCTACAGTCCTTGGGGTCACAACAAATCGGACATGACTGAAGTGACTTAGCAGGTACCTACAGTGTCTGTTTGCCTGAGAGATCCTGCCTTGAGGCACGCTCCTGTCACCTGTTACAAGTCCAGGACAGTGAAGATATCCTTGCTCTCACGCACCTGTGCTCCCCGCCCCCTTGGACTGAGTGTCTCCTGGCTCAGGTGTTTCTGGCAGCACCTGCAGCGGTACCTCCGTCAGTATCCTTGTTGATCTTCCTGTCTGACTAGCATCCTCAGGACAAGTGCTGTTTACAGTCTCCACGTTCTCAGATGGATTGAAGGGGAGAATGAACAGGTTTAAGCGGTCAAGTGTATTTTGCTTCCTAGGGTTCAAATAAACAAACCCGCTACCACTTTAAATAGCTGTGATGCCACCTTATAATGGCAATTCATTAAAAACTTATTATGGTGGTTTACATTTCTGAGTGACCTCACATCAGTGCACCCTTTACTCCTGGGAGAATTTGTTTTCTCAATGGAACATAAACAGACCTCAAATGTTTTAGATAGATTAAAGTGTACTGCTACAATGGAAACAGTGCAAGAAGCCAGCTAGAGACTACAACTTTTCAGAAGATGCTTATAATCTACTCACTTTACTGCTAAAATTGTTTGGACCCGGTTTTTAATTGCTATGGGGCTGAATGTTTTTGTTTTGTCCAAGAATACATCTTGATACCCGTGGTCCAGAATAATCTACATGTCATCCAGAATAATATGGAATAAAGCAGCAATGTCAATATAAATAAATTCAATGTAGATGACCAATCCAAATAATTAAGGAAAAATGCTATTTATTGAAAATGAGTTATAGCTATACACTTTGTCTCAGGGAAATGTCAAATTTTTCCTTGATGATTTCTAAATAAACCTAATGCTTTTAATGGCTCCAAGGAAATCTGCTACAAAGTGGAAAGCTTAGTCAAAACACTTTTTATTTATGTGAAATCATTTGCCTAATTTAATTATTTCCCACTGAAATGGATCTTTACGTATTGAATAGACAGCCCAAATCTCAGGACCATGTTAACAAGAACATGTTTTAATTTAAAAGCTAATCCCTTCAGTAAATACCATATAATTTATATGAGGCTGTGAAGCCTTGTATTTTATAATAAAAAATTAAATGAGAAAAAGGTGGGTGGGAAGAGATGAAACTAATCAAATCATAATATTCAAAATGCATAACAAATCTGTGAGTAGATCCATGATTAAATATTATTATTGGGAATATGGTATTTTACATTTTAGGAGGTGCGTTTTGAGATAGTTGAAAGAGTATTCCTATGAGGTGATAATATGATTACTAATATGCAAATTTTCTTTTTATTAAGATACTTATCTTTTATTTGTGCCACGAATATCATGTACATTTCTCCTGTCCTTTCCTCTGTGTTGTTCCTCACCTGCACCCCCAGATCAGCTGGAACTTTCTGCAGAATGTCAGTGCTTTTCATTTACATACTGTTTTTAATTTCTATGTCACAGTTAATCAGCTGGTCAGAAGGGAACAGGACTAGCAGAGACTTTGTAATATTTTACCAAAACCAAAAGCCTTATGTCGTAGCCAGCTCCTAATCTAGGGTTAGCATTGTTTGTGCTTCTCACTCGACTCACAGGGAAGTTTCCTGATTTTGAAGTTGTTATATTTTTTTGTTTGCACATAACTCACAAAACATTTTAAGAGTCTCAAGGACAGGGGCCATGATGAAAACTTCCTTTTTTTCCCCTCCCTGGAGAATACAGCATGTTTATTTCATATGGGAGGTCCCCCGAGAATAGTGATAGGTTTAAGATGAGGATGATGGTGAGGAAAAGAAAAAAATGTTACCTCTGGCACAGTGTAACATATGGAAATAATTCTTTTAGGCTTGTAAATACCTCTGGCGGAGCATGTTTTGGTATGTTTTATATGAACAAGCTGAATCATATGCCCTGTGTGGCTTGCTTTTGCTCTTGGGGTACCTCAATCTTTCTCTTTTGTTTCTCCTAAAACACGGCCCCCAAAATTTTGGATGAAGGAGTTATACCCATGTGAGTATATTTATTTATATCTTGTGATCTATATCAGATAAGTATATTTCTGTTTGTAATGATATTTCTTCAATTTAACAGTGTGAAATAATTGTAATTCCACTGGTCTCTGTGCCTTTTCTGTTTAGAGGAAGAGAGTCTCAGTATTTAAAAAGTATTTTACAGTTTACCTGAAAGGAAATAGAAGATTTTTAAGATCCTCTGTTTATGATTTCAAAGAAGAAACAGTTTATTTTATAGTAGAAGTGGAGTGAATACTTTAAAGATTATGTGCAGTGCATAAGTATTCTATTTCAAATGCTTCGTGTCCTATCCTTACCATCATCAAAGTAGCTTCTGCAACCAAGTGTTGTCCATCCTCCTTCCAAGACAACTCGTGGAAACCCTGTCTTGAAACCTATTCACACATTATGTTGTATTAGACATCATGTGTATTACCAGGATTGTCTGCTCCTTCATCAGAGTTGTGAACTCCTTATACACCTCTTGTACATTCACAGTATCTTTTTTTAAATTTTTATTTATTTATTTTATTTGGAGGCTAATTACAATATCATGGTGGCTTTTGCCATTCATTGACATGAATCAGCCACGAGTGTACATGTGTCCCCGATCCTGAACCCCTTCCCACCTCCCTCTGCATCCTATCCCATCCCTCTGGGTTGGCCCAGTGCACCAACTTTGAGTGCCCTGTTTCATGCATTGAACCTGGACTGGCAATCTATTTCACATATGGTAATATACATGTTTCAATGCTATTCTCTCAAATCATCCCACCTTCACCTTCTCCCACAGAGTCCAAAAGTCTGTTCTGTATATCTGTGTCGCTTTTGCTATCTTGCATATAGGGTCATCATTACCATCTTTCTAAATTCCATATATATATGCATTAATATACTGTATTGGTGTTTTTCTTTCTGACTTACTTCACTCTGTATAATAGGCTCCAGTTTCATCTACCTCATTAGAACTGATTCAAATGCATTCTTTTGAATAGCTGAGTAATATTCCATTTTGTATATGTACCACAGCATTCTTATCCATTCATCTGCCGATGGACATCTAGGTTGCTTCCATGTCCGAGCTATTGTAAACAGTGCTGTGATGAACATTGGGGCACACGTGTCTCTTTCAATTATGGTTTCCTCAGTGTGTATGCCCAGTAGTGGGATTGCTGGCTCATATGGCAGATTTGTGTTCACTTTTTTAAGGAATCTCCACACTCTTCTCCATAGTGGCTGTACCAGTTTGTGTACCCATCAATAGTGTAAGAAGGTTCCCTTTTGTCCACACCCTCTCCAGCATTTATTTGCAGACTTTTTGATAGCAGTCATTCTGACTGGTGTGAGATGGTACCCCATTGTGGTTTTGATTTGTATTTCTCTGATAACGAGTGATGCTGAGCATCTTTTCATGTATTTGTTAGCCATGTGTATGTCTTCTTCGGAGAACTGTCTGTTTAGTTCTTTGGCCCATTTTTTGATTGGGTCTTTTATTTTTCTAGTGTTGAACTGCAAGAGATGTTTTTATATTTTTGAGATTAATTCTTTTTCAGTTGCTTCATTTGCTATTATTTTCTACCTTTCTGAGGGCTATCCTTTCACCTTGCTTAGAGTTTCCTTCATTGTGCAAAAGCTTTTAAGCTTAATTAGGTGCCATTTGTTTATTTTTGCTCTTATTTCCATTACTCTGGGAGGTGGGTCATAGAGGATCTTGCTGTTATTTATGTCAGAGAGTGTTTTGCCTAAGTTTTCCTCTAGGAGTTTTGTAGTTTCTGGTCTTACATTTAGATCTTTAATCTGTTTGGAGTTTATTTTTGTGTATGGTGTTAGAAAGTGTTCTAGTTTCATTCTTTTACAGGTGGTTGACCAGTTTTCCCAGCACCACTTGTTAAAGATTGTCTTAATTGTATGTTTTTGCCTCCTTTGTCAAAGGTAAGGTGTCCAACGGTGTGTGGATTTAATTCTAGGCTTTCTGTTTTGTTCCATTGATCTATATTTCTGTCTTTGTGCCAGTACCATACTGTCTTGATGACTGTAGCTTTGTAGTATAGTCTGAAGTCAGGCAGGTTGATTCCTCCAGTTCCATTCCCCTTTCTCAAGATTGCTTCGGCTACTTGAGGTTTTTTGTATTTCCATACAAATTCACAGTATCTTGTAGTTAATCAGTAAACACTTGCTGATTGCTTTGCCGATTAACTGAAAATAGGTTAGTTACTATTGTCCATGGGATTCTCCAGGCAAGAATACTAGAGTGGGTTGCCATGCTCTCCTCTAGGAGATCTTCTCAACCAAGGGATCAAACCCACGTCTTTTACCTCTGCATTGGCAGGAGAGGTTTTTTGTTTTTTTTTTTTTTTTTACCACTAGTACCACCTGGGAAACCCAATTTTGACATGATGTTGCCCCAGATATGGGCTTCCCTGATAGCTCAGTTGGTAAAGAATCCGCCTGCAATGCAGGAGACCCCGGTTCATTTCCTGTGTCGGGAAGATCTGCTAGAGAAGGGATAAGCTACCTTCTCCAGTATTCTTGGGCTTCCCCTGTGGGTCAGCTTGTAAAGAATCTGCCTACAATAATGGAGACCTGGGTTCAGTCCCTGGGTTGGGAAGATCCCCTGGAGGAGGGAAAGGCTGTCCATTCCAGTATTCTGGCTTGGAGAATTCCATGGACTATATAGTCCATGGGGTCGCAAAGAGTCAGACACAACTGAGTGACTTTCACTTGGCTCCAAATATAAAACAATGATGTCTTCTGTCTCTATTTATTTTAAATTGGTGTGCATTTTCAAGTCTTTAGATATATATTCCTAGCACAGCATTATTTTTTTATAATAATGATGAAGTTTGATAACAGAAATCTTTCTTCTATGTCTATAAATAAATAAGAAGTAAAAAATTGGTTTACTGTTTAGCTGCAAGGAATAATACTATCTATGATCTCATAAATTTATGTCTTAACTAGAAAAGATTACTATAGGATCATTCATTGGGGACAATATGACTTTATTTCTTACTTTAAGAAATTAAAAAAGAGCAAATGTGGAGGTATTTAAATATAAAGGATTTTCTTTCTTTGGTAGTTTTTCTCAATGTGGTACATTTTTGATAATCTCAAAATTTAAGCTGATTTATTTTTCCAATTATATGCTCAACATGAGTACAGAATGGCTTATGTTTGCTCAAAGAAAATGAACAAATATTTCAACAACTGAAAATATTTATAAATTGTCTCATATATATTAAACACATGTGTTTAACAACAAGTCATGGCAAAAAGCCACAGTCTATAATCAGTAATGCTTTTACAAAGTTCAAATTTGCTACCTTAGTTTTTATTTCTAAAATTACATTTTATTTCTCAGTTATAGTTTTCTTCATGTCCTGAATGGAAAAACTACGTATACCAGGACCTGCTCCACTTGTGTCTGCCTCATCTGACATTTTTCTAGTCCTTTCTCCTGTTATCTGGAATGTGTCTTACTAGGCAGCAACAAAGGATTTGACCCCCTCTGTTAGCTTTTATTTGCACTGCCCCTGGAGCACCTTTAACCTGTGAAACCTTCCTGTGATAAGATAATCACTGGCAGCAATCCACAGTCTAATCAGAACAGGATCACCCAGTAGATGCCATGTGTGTGGGCTTTTAACTTAAACAACAGGGGCCTAAAACAGATAAAGGATATCTTTTTTTTAAAAGCTTCAAAGTAGTTATTCGTGAAAAACAAATAAAAACTTCCCTGGCCTTAGCATACCTATTGTATGGTTACTTCGGTTCTCTTAACTTTCTTTCGATAATGATCTCTATTATCCAGCTGTAGCAGTTATTAACCCATGACCACTATTCATCTCTCTGCCCATGTTATTTTGAAGCACATCCTAGATATTGCATATATTCATTCATGAATAATTCAGTTTCTAGTTAATACAGTTTTAATTTAGAATTACACAATGGGGCAGGTAAGGCATTTAGGGGACACAACATGCTTCTTCTTGCACACATACGTACTTAAAGCCATTGTGGCTTATTTACAAAGTAGACATCTCTCTCTCTCTCTCTCTCTCACACACACACACACACACACACACACAATTGTAAATGCAAATGTTTAGATGCAGAGTAAATAACTTAAAGACTGGCCATCTGGAGGCTCCTGTCCATCCTCAGTGACTGTTCCTTGTTACCTTAATGTTTGTTTCTGAGTTTTCAAGTTGATCTTGTTTTTTATCTCCTCTCTGCTTTTGACCTGGTCCAGATTAAAATGCTGGGAAGCTGATATTCTTTTCTTGGTTTTGTCCCTTCATATTTTCTCTCTCATTGTTTCCATTCCATACTCTGGCCACCTGATGCAAAGAACTGACTCACTGGAAAAGAATCTGATGCTGGGAAAGATTAAAGGCAGGAGGAGAAGGGGATGACAAAGGATGAAATGGTGGGATGGCATCACCGACTTGATGGACATGAGTTTGAGCAAGCTCCAGGAGTTGGGATGGCCAGGGAAGCCTGATGGGCTGCAGTCCATGGCATCACAAAGAGGCAAACACAACCGAGAGACTGAACTGAACTGATTCTCTCTCTTTCTCTTTCTTCTCCATATCCTGCCTCCTCTCCCTTTGTGTCTTTCTTTCATTGATAGTATAAACAGTCTGATGATGTCAATAAATGTATATATTCTTGTAACCCACCTGCACAGTGCACCAAGAAAACTCCCTTGTGTTCCTTTCTGGTAAATCTTTGCCCACGTCCTCTACTCAGAGATAATCACTGTTTCGATATCTATGCCAATATTTTAGATTTGTTTTGTCTAGAACTTCATATAAATGGATTCATATAGTACATATATTTTTGTGTCTCTCTTTTAGCCCAGTGTTGTCTGTGAGATTCACCACAACCAATGTCACCATGTGTATCAAGAGTTTTTGTTTAGTCTCTAAGTCACCTTTGACTCTTTTGTGAACCTTTAAACTGTATGTAGCCTGCTGGGCTCCTCTGTCCATGGAATTTCCCAGGCAAGAATACCAGAGTGGGTTGCCATTTCCTCCTCCAGGGGATCTTGCTGACCTGGGGAATGAACCCACATTTCCTACATTGGTAGGCGGAGTCTTTACTGCTGACGCACCAGGGAAGCTGGTGTCAACAGTTCAGTTCAGTAGCTCAGTCGTGTCCGACTCTTTGCAACCCCATGAACTGCAGCACGCCAGGCCTCCCTGTCCATCACCAACTCCCGGAGTCCACCCAAATCCATGTCCATTGAGTCGGTGATGCCATCCAACCATCTCATCCTCTGTCGTCCCCTTCTCCTCCTGCCCTCAATCTTTCCCAGCATCAGAGTCTTTTCAAATGAGTCAGCTCTTCGCATCAGGTGGCCAAAGTATTGGAGTTTCGGCTTCAGCAGTCCTTCCGATGAACACCCAGGACTGATCTCCTTTAGGATGGACTGGTTGGATCTCCTTGCAGTCCAAGGGAGATGTGTATAAGAGACAGACTGTACACGTTTCTAAGATTCAGCCTTGGTTGAGAATTTGTGTTATAGCTCTTTATTGAAGCATCATTCTTGGCTTTACTTCATTTTGCTCCAAGGCCACTCACAATGTTTTCGTAAGGTCAAAGCCAGTGTAAATGGAACTCTAGCCTGAAGCAACAAAATACAGGGTTTGGATGTGTTTGCATTCCAGACCTGTCACAAGTGACTTTCACCCAAAGCCACCATTCTCTTTTGTCAGTCAACAACCTCTTCTCTGGGTCGATAACAAGAGCATATCTTGGCTGGAGACACAGCTTCCCATTTTCCTCATGTGTATTTATAATCACTGCAGGCTTGCATTCAATTCTTGTTTCCTCCAGAAAGAGGATCCCTTCAAACTGAAAAACTTGGCAGTTAGCTCCTGGCTTCCTATAATCCTATCTATTATTTTGATGACTGGATTTTGGTTTATAGATAAAGAACAGCAGCTACAATGATTAGCTCTTTTGTTTCCTTAATGGCATCATGCATTTAATCCAGAAAGTTCCGCATTACAATCTCATGGATTTGCGCCTACAAACACTGTTGCATGAGGAAATCCTCCCTTGCCCCAAATATTATCCCCTGTATATCTGGATCCCAGCCATCCTCCCTGTAAGTTTTCTGGAATATCTCATCTCACACAATTATCTCCCAAACTTTAACGACCATAGCTCTTTCAGCACTGACACTCACTGGGCAATGAGTAAACTCTTTTTTTTTTTTTTTTNACAATGTGATATTTGCAGTTTGCATCCTCTTAGTGTTGAATAACATAAGTCTCTACACTCTGGATTTCCTATAAATTAACAATTGGCAAGTGATAAGGGTTTTTATCAGATTCAGGTTAGTTGTGTTTTATTTCACAAGTGGTAGTGTACTTTACCATCAAGAAACATTTATCCTCACCCACAGGTTAAGATATTCAAAAAGGTACAAACTTCCAGTTATTATTAAAAACAACAAAAAAAGAAATATCTAATCTCTAGTTGCCTCTCTTATAGATATTGGTAGCCACTGATTCTCAAAGCCTAAATCCATCTGGAGTTGCAAAGTGGTAATACTATTCTATTATTTCTTCATTTATTGTCTAGAATGCTTCTGTTAAAAAAAAAATTCAAAGGTAAAAATTTCCCTCATCTACTATTTTGGTTATCCAGCACTGCAATATTGGGATGGGAGGAGAAAGGTTCAATTCTTTCGATTTCTTCCTATTTTAAAAATATTGAATTGATTTACTAGATCCTATAATGGTGACCAATTAGTTTAATATCATTATGAATTCATGATTTTAAATTATTGATATGTTTCAGTTAATATGCTTATTGAGAGTCAAATTATCCCATTTGGGGCCAGTAGGAGCTTCTTCAAGTTGGCTATAAGTCTTACTGACATGACTCCAATAGTTTTTGATGGCTTTCTTATATTTCATAGTTTAAACTCATCCTGTACATATCTGGTGCCACGTATGGAATCAACCCCACTTTCAAGGAACCCTGTTTCTTTCCCTTCTTTTTTAGTTGGAAAATGATTTCTGAAAATTAAAATCTGAGCATTAGGAGTATTTGTTGCCACTGGTTTGCTCATTGTTTCTAGGCCTTTCCATAGGCAGAATTCAGAAAAAGCATCTAAAATACATCATGAGTTCTTGTTTATACTTCCAATTAATATTCAGATGTACATTTGAATCACTTTTCTCCTGCACAAAATGTAGGCCTCAAGTTCCCTGGGAATAAGAATTAGAGCATTATGTAATTTTGTTTTTTAGTCCAAAAATACATATAGAACAATTTCAGAATACAAATAGCAGCCTTACCACCAGCAATATGACTGCTTAAAATGGTGGAATTATTATTATTATTGCAATTCTTTTTGTCCTAGGTTATAGCAAAGACAAATTATTATGCTTTAAGTCAGTTAGAATTGTGCCTCTCTGTGTAATTATGCCACAAACTGTGTTTTCATTTAGGTTCAGTTGTTTCATTTTGCATTTGTTTTTGGTTTCTTCGTTTAAAATTAATTTAATGTCCTAATTATGCAAAATATTTACAGGATTCAAAATTTGAATCACCAGTCCTTGTGTTGACATCTCTTCATTTCTCTTGACTATCTGAAATGTACTATCTAGTAGATTTCTCAGGATGGGCCTTTACTCCTTAATTCCTGTATGTTCATAAAAATGTGTGCCTTTTATAATAAAAAGAGATTATCTGACATGTTATCTTAATATGTAGAGTAGTGAACCATACCTCTTACAGAATAAAACCCTAAAAAGGGCCTCTTCCTGTGTGCAGAGGGCACATCACTAATATATCTAACAAGACTGTACTTTTCTAATCAAGGACTTCTCTGATAGGAGTCTTAGCACATCTTTCCTATATTTGCATTGAACCTGAATATGTATGTCCTTAATTCTGCACATATCCTTGAAATTTTAAAATATCAAAATCTGGTGAATTTTTACATAGACTTGTACTTTTTTACAAGTATATTTTAAAGAACTGTATTTTAATTTATGCAGGCTTCCCATGTGGCTCAGTGGTAAAGAATCCTCCTGCAATGCAGGAGATGCAGGTTCCATCCCTGGGTGGGGAAGATCCCCTGGAGAGGGGAAGGCAATCCACTTCAGTATTCTTGCCTNGTATATTTTAAAGAACTGTATTTTAATTTATGCAGGCTTCCCATGTGGCTCAGTGGTAAAGAATCCTCCTGCAATGCAGGAGATGCAGGTTCCATCCCTGGGTGGGGAAGATCCCCTGGAGAGGGGAAGGCAATCCACTTCAGTATTCTTGCCTGAGAAAACCCATGGACAGAGGAACCTGGTGGACTACAGTGCATAGAGTTACATGACTTAGCGACTAAACAACAGTAACACTTTTTATGCAATGTATATATGTATATATAGACATTCATATAGATTAATTATACCATAGGACATATACATGTATAACACCAGGAATATACGGTCAAATTGTATATATCAGAGTATATATCACATATATATGTGTGTACGGGTTGCAAATAGAAGGAAGAGGGAAGACAGACTTAGTTTGGGGTTGAAGTGAAAGTACTCTGTCAGTTCAGTTAAATTCAGTCTCTCAGTCATGTCTGACACTTTGTGACCCCATGAATCGGAGCACACCAGGCATCCTTGTCCATCACCAACTCCCAGAGTCTACCCAAACTATGTCCATCGACTTGGTGTTACCATCCAGCCATCTCATCCTCTGTAGTCCCCTTTTCCTCTTGCCCCCAATCCTTCCCAGCATTAGGGTCTTTTCCAATGAGTCAGTTCTTTGCATGAGGTGGCCAAAGTATTGGAGTTTCAGCTTCAGCATCAGTCCTTCCAATGAACACCCAGGACTGATCTTCTTTAGGATGGACTGGTTGGGTCTTCTTGCAGTCCAAGGGACTCTCAAGAGTCTTCTCCAACACCACAGTTCAAAGAATCAATTCTTTGGTGCTCAGTTTTTCTCACCATCCAACTCTCACATCCATACATGACCACTGGAAATACCATAGCCGTGAATAGATGGACCTTTGTTGGCAAAGCAGTATCTTTGCTTTTAAATATGCTATCTAGGTTGGTCATAAGGTTCCTCCCAAGGAGTAAGTGTCTTTTAATTTCATGGCTGCAGTCACCATCTGCAGTGATTTTGGAGCCCCCGAAAATAAAGTCTGACACTATTTCCACTGTTTCCCCATCTATTTCCCATGAAGTGATGGGAGCAGATGCCATGATCTTCGTTTTCTGAATGTTGAGCTTTAAGCCAACTTTTTCACTTTCCTCTTTCACTTTCATCAAGAGGCTCTTTAGTTCTTCTTCACATTCTGCCATAAGGGTGGTGTCATCTGCATATCTGAGGTTATTGATATTTCTCCTGGCAATCTTGATTCCAGCTTGTGCTTCTTTCAGTCCAGCGTGTCTCATGGTTTACTCTGCATAGAAGTTAAATAAGCAGGGTGACAATATACAGCCTTGATGTACTCCTTTTCCTATTTGGAACCAGTCTGTTGTTCCATGTCCAGTTCTAACTATTGCTTCCTGACCTGCATACAAGTTTCTCAAGAGACATGTCAAATGGTCTGGTATTCCCATCTCTCTCAAAATTTTCCACAGTTTATTGTGGTCCACACAGTCAAAGGCTTTGGCATAGTCAATAAAACAGAAATAGATGTTTTTCTGGAACTTTCTTGCTTTTTCTATGATTCAGTGGATGTTGGCAATTTGATCTCTTGTTCCTCTGTCTTTTCTAAAACCAGCTTGAACATCTGGAAGTTCATGGTTCATTTGTTGCAATTTTAAATGCTTTCTTACACTCATACATATTATATAATCTGTTATCTGCATAATTCAATTGTATATCCCTAAGGTATATCAACCTAAAGACAGCACACATATAAAAACATACCTATAGCAATTTTCACATAGCTTAAATCATAAAGAATGACTACAGTTGCTGTGTTACTAAATAGAATCCAGTTAAAATATGCTTACAAATATATATTTCCTTTTAAATGTTGTTAGTTATTTACAAATGCCCCTAAAATATTTTCACTCAAATTAGTTATACTCAAAACCACTTCCTTCTTTCATCAGCAATCCATACAACCTACCACGAAAAACAATTTCTCTCAAGGCTTCTCATTTCTGCCTCTCTAATCTTGTTAACTACCAGCCCCCAAACTATTCCTCACCTGTGATTCTTGCCTCTCTTCCCTTGCATCTTCTTCTATATTTAAATGGTCATGTCTCCTTTGGGCAGACTTCTCGGATCTGCAGCTGCAAGTGTACTGGGAGATTACACATAGAGAGTATGTAGCATATTTCACACCAAAGTCACATTGTATCGACTGCTGGAAAGAGACTGAATCTTGAAAACAGAATCCTTGGTTCAAATTCTGGCTCTGCCCTTTAATATTTGTGTGAATTTATTGATGAATTAATCTTTCTTTGTGACCCAGTGGACCCTAGCCCAACAGGTTCCTCTGGGATTTTCCAGGCAAGGATACTGGAATGGGTTACTGTTTTCTCCTCCAGGGGATCATCCCAACCCAGGGATCAAACCCACATCTCTTGCATCTCCTGCATTGGCAGGCAGATTTTTTTTTAACCACTAGTACCACCTGGGAGTGCTGATAATTTCTTAATTCCTTACAAGGCTGATAATGAGTACTAAAGATAATAAGGGTCCTCACAGTAGCACTGTACTTGGCATATACTAAATGTTTATTATTAAAGTTGTAAAACTACTTATTTCTGAGCTCTTATTATCAGGCCCTGATTCCAAACATTCTGGTTTTTCCTCTTTCTTAACAATTCTTGACACTTAGCCAGTAGGTATGACCTTGGCTCTAAGACATTGAGGTCTCCATTTTCACTTTAACTAGGGTGAGTATGAAGAAATTCAGCCACCAAAGGGTCTATGCTGTACTATTTTCTTTTTCCTGTGCCCCAAATCTGAACTGAACTTTTTGTCTTCCCTTAACCTGATTTTCACATTATCCCTCATTACAGTGCAGATCTTGGTTTTGCTGTCTGTCCTTATGTCCCTATGTTAATAATCTGCCTGGTGATCCAGTCTCTCTGATAGTATCACTTTTAACAAATGCTTATTTACTTATCAGGATGTACCAGGTCTTAGTTGTGGCACTTGATCTTTAGTTGTGGCTTGGGATATCCAGCTGCCCAGGTGGCACAGTAGTAAAGAGTCCACCTGCCAGTGCAGGAGATGCAGATTCTCTGGGTCTGTGGGTCAGAAGATTCCCTGGAAGAGGAAATGGCAACTCACTCTAGTATTCTTGCCTGGAAAATCCCATGGGCAGAGGATCCTGGTGGGCTACAGTCCATGGGGTAGCAAAGAGTCAACATGACTGAGCGATTAAGCACACACAGACACACACACAGACACACACACACACGCACACATATACACACACGGGATCTAAATCACACACACACACACACACACATACGTACACGGGATCTAAATCCCTCACACACACACACACATATGCACATGGGATCTAAATCCCTCACACACACACACACACACACATACACACACACACACACACACACACACACACACACATACACAGAGGATCTAAATCCCTGACCGGGAATGGAACCTGGGCTTCCTGCATTGGGAGCACAGAATCTTACCCACTGAACCACCAGGGAGGTCCTAGCAGTGTCTCTTCTAAAGGCTTTCTCCTAAATCGTCGCTTGTTAATTGGAACTTTGGCAGCTGTTGGTAGATTTCCTTGATATGAACCTTCAATGCTGCTTATTTACATCCTCAAGTCTCTAAATATTATGTGCACCTGGATTTCTCACTAACTATTTGTAAACCTCAGTTTGTCCCTCTGGGAATGCCTTGATGCTGCTTCATGGGACTTCTGTTTGCTTTACCAAGAACTAATCCCAAATATGCTTCTAGGTTTATCTGCTCAGTGTGTGAAAGTGAAAGTTGCTCAGTCGTGTCTGACTCTTTGCCACCCCATGGGCTATATAGTCCATGGAATTCTCTAGGCCAGAATACTGGAGTGGGTAGCCTATCCCTTCTCCAGTGGGTCTTCTCAACCCAGTAATAGAACTGGGGTCTCCTGCATTGCAGGCACAGTCTTTACCAACTGAGCTATGAGGGAAGCCCCGTCAGTGTGTAGGTCTTGCAAATATGTAGAGATCTCATTGCATTTATCCCTTCTTCCTTCCTAGTTAGTTGGCAAGGAGATGAGCCTTGATATATGACATCATCACCTTGTCCTTGGAGTTTTGAAACATTTTTATTTGCTCTTTGCTACATTCAGATATCCCTTTCTGTGCTCAAAGTATCCAGTTGACTGAAACTAGACTAACCTTCAAAACACATAGCTCTTGTTTTGTTTCTTTTTATTCACTAACCAAGCATGCTTTTTAGTTAGATCATGTCCAGTGCTCCAAAGCCTACCACTGAAGTTTTTCTGTAGTCTGATACTCTGTAGAAAAATGACCTTACTGCCACAGGTACCTTTCATACCCTCAGACTTATGCATACTAGCCTCTTACCAGTCATATTATTCTGCCATTGCTTGGACTGTCCTACTCAGGAGAAGTAGCTTCCTCTCACACCTCTTACCAGGTGGCTTAAAGGTAAAGAATCCACATGCCAATGCAGGAAATACCAGAAACCCAATCCCTGGGTTGAGAAGGTACCCTGGAGGAGGGCACGACACCGCCCTCCAGTATTCTTGCTGGAGAACCCCATAGACAGAGGAGCCTGGTGAGCTATAGTCGATGGGTTGCAAAGAGTTGGACAGAACTGAAGCAATTTAGCACACAAGCACATGCCTCTTACAATCAAATGCCATCCTGAAGTCGCAGTCAAGCTCCATCTTTCTAGAAGCCTTCTCTAACATCAGTTCATTTCAGTTGCACAGTCTTGTCCAAGTCTTTGTGACCTTAGTTCATCGTAGAATCTCTAACATTGTCCCTATCCAAATTCCTGTTGTTTCAACTCCCACAGTTCTCAATACCACTTATTTTTATACTGTACTTGATTAAATAGCTAATTAAAATTTATCAGAAAAAGTTCAGTTAATCTATGATCTATCAGTTCATGGAATTCTCCAGGCCAGAATACTGGAGTGGATAGCCAGGCGCCCTCTTCTCCAGGGTATCTTTCCAATGGAGGGATCGAAACCAGGTCTCCCACATTGCAGGCGGATTCTTTACCAACCGAGCCACAAGAAAAGCCCGAGAACACTGGAGTGGGTAGCCTATCCCTTCTCCAGCAGATCTTCCCGACCCAAGAATTGAACTGCAGTCTCCTGCATTGCAGGTGGATCCTTTACCAGCTCAGCTGTCAGGGAAGCCAGTAACATCCACAGAGTAGACCAAATCAGAAATCTGACAGATTTGGAAGCTTCTGTAATCCCTGCACAGCAGATTCTCACCAATTTCCCTCCAACTTTGTCCAGAATCCATCCTTTTCTATTTGCACTGCCCTTGCCAAAGCCCTCCACACCTCTCCTTTGGTTAGTGGGACTNTATCCCTTCTCCAGCAGATCTTCCCGACCCAAGAATTGAACTGCAGTCTCCTGCATTGCAGGTGGATCCTTTACCAGCTCAGCTGTCAGGGAAGCCAGTAACATCCACAGAGTAGACCAAATCAGAAATCTGACAGATTTGGAAGCTTCTGTAATCCCTGCACAGCAGATTCTCACCAATTTCCCTCCAACTTTGTCCAGAATCCATCCTTTTCTATTTGCACTGCCCTTGCCAAAGCCCTCCACACCTCTCCCTTGGTTAGTGGGACTCCCCCTCCCAATTGGATTCCTTCTCTCCAGTCTTCACTCACGAGCATCTATACTCCATGTGACAATCAGAATAATCTTTCTAAAAGGTAAAGACCTCCATTTAAATGTTTCAGTGACTTTATTTTACTTTTCGGGAAAAATCCAAGCTCATTCACATGGTTCAAAGGACCTGTATATTCTTGCCCTAGCCCATTTTCCCAGGTTTTATTTTGAGCATTTCCCTATTTCTTCCCATCTCATCCTTTGCCTTGCATGCTCCAGACACTCTAAACTCTTCCTAGTTCCTCTTGGGAATCTACTCTATTCCTTTTCAGCAACTTTGAACCTAGTAGGTTCCTCTCTGCCGAGAAACAGATGAAACAGTGCCTTAAAACTCAATATTCAGAAAACTAAGATCATGGCATCTGGTCCCATAACTTCATGGCAAATAGATGGGGAAACAGTGAAAACAGTGACAGACTATTTTTGGGGGCTCCAAAATCACTACAGATGGTGAGTGAAGCCATGAAATTAAAAGATGCTTGCTCCTTGGAAGGAAAGTTATGATCAACATAGACAGCATATTAAAAAGTAGAGACATTACTTTGCCAGTAAAGGCCAATCTAGTCAAAGCTATGGTTTTTCCAGTAGTCATTTATGTATGTGAGAGTTGGACTATAAAGAAAGCTGAGTGCCAAAGCATTGATGCTTTTGAACTGTGGTGTTGGAGAAGACTCTTGAGAGTCCCTTGGACTGCAAGGAGATCCAACCAGTCCATCCTTCAGGAGATCATCCTGAATATTCATTGGAGGGACTGATGCTGAAGGTGAAACTCCAGTACTTTTGCCACCTGATGGGAAGGACTGACTCATTGGAAAAGCCCTTGATGCTGTGAAAGATAGAAGGCAGGAGGACAAGGGTACAACAGAGGATGAGATGGTTGGATGGCATCACCAGCTCAATGGATATGAGTTTGAGTAAACTCTAGGAGTTGGTGATGGACTGGGAGGCCTGGTGTGCTGCAGTCCACGGGGTTGCAAAGAGTCAGACACGACTGAGTGACTGAAATGAACTGAACTGAACCAAACCTGGCTGCCTCCTGGAACACACCCTTCTTTGAGTTCTCAGCTTGGATACCACTTGCTCAGAGAAAGCAAATCTGGGTTAGCCGTCCCTTCTTTGTTCTTTTGTGCCATAGTTTATTTTTCTCCCCCTACAACATACGATGCTGCTCTTGATTGCCCCTTTACTGTCAACAGATAGAAAACTCCCTAAGGGCGACATGGTGTCTGTCTTATTCAGTGTTATATTTCCACTATCTATCACACTTCCAATAGGCATATACTAAATTCTTATTGAAAGCATGGAAATAAAGTTTAGAGGAAAGAAATGAAGGAAGGAGTTAAGGAGGGAAGGAAAGAAGTCAGGGAGAGAGGGAGGGAGGGATTTACTGTTTCTTGTAAAGTATGAAATCTTTAAGGCAGGCAGTATGTATGCCTTATACTTCATTTAAACAATCCACAGATTATGGTAATTGGTTAGTAACACCTCAGGCAAAATTTAACTTTAGAGCCTTTGTGGAGGTTCTCACTGCTGCTAACTTCTCTCTCTGTTATTTTCTCCCTCTGGATATCCACAAGGTAGGGTCCTCACCGTATTCTATTTCATTCAGATTTGGCCAATTCATTCCCACCCATTCCACTCCCATCTCCATCATGTCCTTGACATATCTTTCCTCTTTCCTCTATTTCTTACATACATTGATAAGCTCCTACAATACTGTATTAGTCTTCTTTTTCCTTTTTGGGGGGTATTTATTATACATCTCAGATAAATTATAATTCAATATCCATAAACACTATGAAGTGACCACCCCCCAAATACTCTGGTTACCATCTGTCACCACACAACTGAGCTCCTTCACTATGTCTATGCACCCTCCAGTCCCCGTCCTCTCAGGTGACATTCTCTGTATCTATGAGTTTATTTTTTATTTAGTTTTTCTTTTTTATTTTCTTTTAAATTTCACGTATGAGTGAAACTTATGTATTTGTCTTTTCTTTTTGTGTTGTTTCACTTAGCATAATATTCTCAAGGTTCATCAATGGTGTTGCAGATGCCAGAATTTCATTCTTTTTTATCACTGTGTAGTATTTCATTGTGTGCATGTAGGTATGTATACACACCACATATTCCTTATCCATTTGTCCACTGATAGGTTATTTTCATATCTTGGCTACTGTGAATAATGCTGCAATGAACATAGGGATCCGTATATCTTTTCAACTTAATGTTTTTGTATTCTTCAGATAAATAGCCAGGAGTGGAATAGCTGGGTCATATGGTAGTTCTATTCTTAATTCTTTGAGGGATCTCTATAGTGTTTTTCACAGAGGCTGCACCAACTTGCAATCACAACAGTATACAAGGGTTCTGTTTTCTCCACATCTCTCCAACACTTGTTATTTCTTATCTTTTGATAATAACCATCCTAATAGGTATGAGGTGATATCTCATGGTTATGATTTGTGTTTCCCTAGTGATTAGGAATGGTGAACATCTTTTCATGTGCCTGTTGGTCATCTGTATGTCTTCTAAGGAAAAATCTCTAGTCAGATTTTCTACCCATTTAAAAAATTGGAATGTTTGCTTTTTTGTTGTTGGTGAGTTGTATGAGTTCTTTATATCTTTTGACTGTTAACCGCTTGTCTGACATATGATTTGCAGATACCTTTTCCCATTCAGTATATAGCCATTCTGTTTTGTTGATGGCTTCCTTACCTGTGCAGAAGCTTTTACATTTGATGTAGTCCCATTTGCTTACTTTTGCTTCTTTTACCTTCAGAGTTAGATTTGCATAACCATCACTAAGACAAATGTCAGTGAGGTTACCACCTATGTTTTTTCTAGGAATTTTTTGGTTTTATGTCTTACTTTCAAGTTTTTAATTCATTTTGAGGAGATTTTTGAGTATGGTGTAAGATTATGGTCCAGTTTTATCCTGCATATGGCTGTTCAGCTTTCCCAATGCCATTTGTTGAAGAGAGTGTTTTTTCTTTGTATGTTCTTTATTTCTTGGGTGTAAATTAATTAAGCTGTACCTTTGGGCTCTCAATTCTATTCCATTGATCTGCATGTGTGCATTTGTACCAGTACTGTACTATTTTGATTAATATAGATTCGTAGTAAGGTTTCAAAACAGAAAGTGTCATACGTCCCACTTTGTTCTTCTTTCTAAAGATTGTTTTGCCTATTCAGGTTCTTTCATTGTTACATTCAAATTTTAGAATTATATGCACCAGTTTTGTGAAACGTGCCATTAGCATTTTGATAGAGAGTGCATCAAATCCATGGATTGCCTTGGGTAGTATGGATATTTTAATAGTAATTCCTCCAATCCATGAGCATGGAATATCTTTCCACTTATTTGTGCTTCCCTGGTAGTTAAGCTGTAAGGAATCCTCCTGTAATGCAGGAGACCCTGGTTTGATTCCTGAGTTAGGAAGATACCCTAGAGAAAAGATAGGCTACGAGTATTCTTGGACTCCCTTGGTGCTCAGCTGGTAAAGAATCTACCTGCAATGCAGGAGACCTGGGTTCAGTCCCTGGGATGGGAAGATCCCCTGGAGAAGGGAACAGCTACCCACTCCAGTATTCTGGCCTGGAGAATTCACAGAGTCGGACACGACTGAGTGACTTTCACTTTCACCACTTTATTTGTGTTTTCCATAATTTCTTTCATCAGTTTCCTTTAGTTTTCAGTGTACAATTCTTTCACTTCATTTGTTAAATTTATTCTTAGGTACTTTATTTTTTGATTCAATTGTAAATAGGATTGTTTTCTTAATTTCTCTTATAGTTCACAACACAGCACAACACAACACAGCTTTCTGTATATTGATTTTCTATACTGTGACTTTACTGAATTCCTTCATTAGTACTAACAGCTTTTTTTTTTTAGTGGAGTCTATAGGGTTTTCTATATATACCATATTGTCTACAAATAGTGATAAGTTTTACTTCTTCCTATCCAATGTGGATGGCTTTTATTTCTTTTTCTTGTTTAATTGATGTGGCAAGGACTTTCAATGCTATGTTGAATGTAAGTGGCAAAAGTGAGCATTCTTGTTTTGTTCCTGATTTTAGAGGAAATCTTTTCAACTTTTCATTTTTGAGTATAATGTTAGCTGTGGCCTTGCCATATATACCCTTTATTATGCTGAGATACATTCCCTCTATACTCATTTCATTGTGATTTTTTATCGTAAATAGATGTTGAATTTTATCAACTGCCATTTCTACACCTATTGGGGTGATTATATAAATTATCTTCTGTTTTATTCAGGTGATGTAACATGTTCACTGATTTGTGGATTTCGAACTGTTCTTGCATCCCTGGAATAAATCTCAGTTGATCATAGTGTATGATCCTTTTAATGTGATATTATAGAATTGAGTTTGCTAATATTTTCTTGAGGATTTTTGCATCTATTTTCAATAAGAAACTGGCCTAATCATGTGTGTGTTGTCCTTGTTTGGTTTTGGTGTATGGATAATGCTAACCTTGTAAAATATGTCTGGAAACACTTTCTTGTCTGTAATTTTTTAGAAGGGGTTGAGAAGGATAGGTATTATATCTTTTAAAAATATTTGGAAGAATTCACAGTGAAGCTACCTACCTGGTCCTAGGTTTGTTGTTTGTCCGGAGGCTGCTTTAAGATCTCTTATGATCTGGGTGTTGTTCAAGCTGTGACTTATGCTCTAGATCTCAGGGCAAGTGCGTCTGTGCACCAGTTCATTATAAGTGGATTCTCTATTCCCTACAGTTCTGTGGTTCTCCTGGACTTATTCCCCTTGACTTTTAAAACCAGATGTTTTGGGGGCTCATCTTTGTGGTGCTGAACCCAAGAGTCAGGGTGCCAATGTGGAACGCAATCCCTTAACTCCTTGAAGGAAAGTTGCATTTGTTTGGAATCCCTCCTGGTTGTGGATTGCTGTTCCTGGAGTGGGGTCCTAGGCAAGACCATATCTCTCCCCCTCCCACCTCTATGGACACATCTCTTTGATCTTTTGTTGTGGAGGCCTGTTCATCGAGCTTTCAGGTGTTTTTCAGAGGAAAAGTATTCCATAAGTAGTAGTAGATTTGTTAAGTCTTTGGGACGAGATGAGTTCAGGGTCTTCCCACATCACCACTGTGAACTCAGTTTCCCTATGTTAGTCTTTTATTGTTGCATTACAATACACCACAATTTAGCAAAGTAAAGCAATACTAATTTACTAGCTAAACTTCTAACCCAACTTCCCCATGGTGTGGTTGATGCTCTGCTTAATGTCTCACAGGGCAGAAATCAAGGTATCAGTAGGGCTGAACTTTTGTCAGGAGGCTCTGGGGAAAATCTGTTGGGAGATCATTCAGGTTGTTGGTAGAATTCAGTTCACTACAGTTGTATAAACGAGTCCCTGTTTTCTTGCTGGCTGTCAGCCGGTGGCTGCTCTGTACTCTTAAATGATACTCTCAGGTTCTTGCCATCTGGCCCCCTTTATCAGCAGAATCAGAGGATTCTTATTGTGTTGAATCCAACTTTACTTGGAATCTTTGACTTTCCTCTTTCTGCCCTCAAGATGCAGATTTTGAAGAATTCATATGATTAAGTCAGGCCCATCTCCTGTCATAAATTGAATTGATCTGGGATCTTAATTACATCTATAAAATCTCTTTTGCCATATAAGATAACAATCACAATAGTGATTTCCATCATATTCATAGGTTCAACCCCATCTCAAGGTGAAATGATCACACAAGGGCAAACGTTGGGATAGTTTAGGATTTTGTCTACCACAAATACCATGAAGTATCTTTGTTAATTGTGTGTGTGTGTGTCTGTCTCCCTCTATTTGAATGAAAGTTTAATGAGAACTGGGATTTATATATGTTTTGTTCACTGCTGTATCCTATTGGTAGTTAGAATAATATCTGGATCATCAAAGATGCTCAATAAATGTTTGTTGTATGAATGAATGTCTCACATGTACAAAATAAATTCTTGTTTTAAATTTTGGAGATATTTTGAAAATCTTTGACATGCAGAATTGAAGTCTAATATCTAAGTAGATATTAGTTAAATCTATTTTTTGTTAATTACTTCACAATCAATTTTTTGTGTCAGAAGAGATAATTGTGGTGGTGGTTTCCTATGGATACTCCCCTTTTTTTCTCTTGAGCATGAAGTATAGATATTCCAGCTGACAAGTGAGATAATTCATAGTAGCTTTGATAAAATACTGGTGCTATATTTTATCTTCTTTGATTTTTCTTCTAGACATTGAAAGGCCAGGACAAGTTGGCATACTCATATTTCCTCTCTTTCTCTTTCTTTGTCTGTACATACTACCAGGACACTAGTAAGAACTGATTTAGCATGAATTTTCATTCAGCTCAGTCTTCAAGCTTTAAGCTCTGGTTGACCTAATGAAAGAATTAGTTAAGCATGTATGGTGAGAGATCAGATTTATATATAGTGATCTAAAATAAAATAAAAAATGAAGCTATTTTTTAATAGCACAATGTACTAGTAATATTAAAATGAAAGGAATGTATTAAGGTACACTGTTCTGGAAAAAGAACTCATTCTACAAAAGGAAAGAAATATATTAAGAAACATGTACCTAAATATAAACTAGTGACATGCTGTTAAAGAAACAAAGTTTTCAAGACTATGAATCAATTTCACCTTTATCACATGCTTGAATTTCTTTCTTTCTATTTTGGATAGTACATGTGGAGTGATATTCTGAAGTGGGCTGTGTTGAAATCAGTGATCTTATATGATGCAAACCATGTTATATTATTGTTAGTGATGGCTATGTGACTATAGGGAATTAATGTCTAGACTACAGCATTTAAATTGATTTTTTTGTTCAACAGAGCACTTGAAGAGCAGTGAGCAACTGCTTTAAAACCTTGTAATTCTCTTCTGTCATTCAGATAAGCATAACTACATTGGGGGGCAGGGGCAGTTTGAAGGTTGCAGTACTCATTAAATTTTTAAAGTCACATAGTGTGATGCAGCAATTTTGAGAAATTTTCTTAGAATTCATGTATTGTGGCAAGAAGTACATAAAATGCAAGAATAGAGGATAAGATGGTTGGATGGCATCACTGACTTGATGGACATGAGTTTGAGCAAGCTCCGGGAGTTGGTGATGGACAGGAAAGACTGGCATGCTGCAATCAATGGGGTCAGAAAGAGTCAGACACGACTGAGCGACTGAACTGAGCTAACAATTTTTAATAGAGCAAAAATAGAAGCAAAATGTTTATTAAGTAAATTGGGGAAAAGACATAGAATACAATTTGAAAGAATAAAAAATTTATCTGTGTTCATTAGTAAGAAAAAAAAATTTCAAAAGAAAATCTTTTGTAATTCCCATCTTTGTGAAACAAAAACAAGTATAATTATTTTTCATAGGAACAAGATTTCAAAAAATAACTACTACAATTGCCACTGGGCACAAAGAAACAAGGAAGAACGTTTCTTCTTTTCATTTCTGTGTATGTCTGTATTGTTGAATGCATTTTCAGTAAGGAAGATTTCTATTTCAAACCTGAAAAGAACTAATGGCATGGGAATTCTCCTACCAGAAACAACAACAACAAAAAATGAACAGCCGATTAAAACAAGGATTTTCAGACACTGGAAAGGAAAGAACAAGATACTGTGATTCTTGAAATAAAGGAAGCAAAAGAAGTTATCCTTATAATTGCCCCTGACTTACTGCCTTCACACAGTTTCCATGCTGCATTTTAACAAGAGAAATCCAGACCAAGCCCAATGCACTTACTGGGTTTAGGAAACAGATGTACACGGAGGGAGAGGTTGCTGTGCCAGCGCACCATAGAAGATAAAGGTGTGCAGAGATACCAGGATACCTTCAGAAAATAAATGAGAGAACAATACCATAATCAAAGATATGTCATAATCAAATTGCAACTAAAGCCAGATGCAGAGGAAAAACATTTTTAAAAAATAGCAAAAATTCAGTTCGGTTCAGTCGCTCAATCATGTCCGGCTCTTTGCGACCCCATGAATTGCAGCACACCAGGCTTCCTTGTCCATCACCAACTCCCAGAGTCTACTCAAACTCATGTCCATTGAGTCAGTGATGCCATCCAGGCATTTCATCCACTGTCGTGCCCTTCTTCTCCTGCCCTCAATCCCTCCCAGCATCAGAGTCTTTTCCAATGAGTCCACTCTTTGCGTGAGGTGGCCAAAGTATTGGAATTTCAGCTTTAGCATCAGTCCTTCCAATGAACACCCAGGACAGATTTCCTTTGGGATGGACTGGTTGGACCTCCTTGCAGCCCACGGGACTCTCAGGAGTCTTCTCCAACACCACAGTTCAAAAGCATCAATTCTTCAGTGCTCAGCTTTCTTCACAGTCCAAATCTCACATCCATACATGACCACTGGAAAAATCATAGCCTTGACTAGACGGATCTTAGTCAGCAAAATAATGTCTCAGCATTTTAATATGCTGTCTAGGTTGGTCATAACTTTCCTTCCAAGGAGTAAGCGTCTTTTAATTTCATGGCTGCAATCACCCCCAAAGCTCCCCAAAATAAAGTCTGACACTGTTTCCACTGTTTNCGGACCTTTGTTGGCAAAGTAATGTCTCTGCTTTTCAATATGCTATCTAGGTTGGTCATAACTTTTCTTCCAAGGAGTAAACGTCTTTTAATTTCATGGCTGCAGTCACCATCTGCAGTGATTTGGGAGCCCCAAAAAATAAAGTCTGACACTGTTTCCACTATTTCCCCATCTATTTCCCGTGAAGTGATATGACCAGATGCCATGATCTTTGTTTTGGACCTACCATTAGATCTTGTAAACTTAAGCACTCATAAGGAAGTATGTGCGTTATATTATTAGGTCACCAATTTCTTTTATTTTTAATTTTATTATAGTTGATTTATAATTTCTGCTGTAAGCAAAATAATTCATATATATATACATAGCTTTTCATATTCTTTTCTATTATGGTTTATTACAGGATATTGATGTAGTTCCCTGTGCTATATAGTAGGACCTTGTTGTTTATCCATTCTATATATAATAGTTTGCATTTGCTAATACCAACCTAGATAGTATATTGAAAAGCAGAGATACTATTTTGCCAACAAAGGTCCGTCTAGTCAAGGCTATGGTTTTCCCAGTGGTCATGTATGGATGTGACAGTTGGACTGTAAAGAAAGCTGATCGCTGAAGAATTGATGCTTTTGAACTGTGGTGTTGGAGAAGACTCTTGAGAGTCCCTTGGACTGCAAGGAGATCCAACCAGTCCATTCTAAAGGAAATCAGTCTGGGTGTTCTTTGAAAGGACTGAGGCTGAAGCTGAAACTCCAGTACTTTGGCCACCTCATGCGAAGAGTTGACTCATTGGAAAAGACTCTGATGCTGGGAGGGATTGGGGGCAAGAGGAGAAGGGGACGACAGAGGATGAGATGGCTGGATGGCATCATCAACTCGATGGACATGAGTTTGAGTGAAGTCCCGGAGTTGGTGATGGACAGGGAGGCCTGGCATGCTGTGATTCATGGGGTCGCAATGAGTTGGACACTGAGCGACTGAACTAAACTGAACTGAACTGAATCCCAATCTCGCAATCCATCCTTCCCCTCCTTTCCTCCCTCTTGGCAACCACAACTCTGTTCTCTATGTCTATGAGCCTGTTTGTTTTGTAGATAAATTCATTTGTGTCACAGATTCCCACATATGTTAGATTCCACATGTAAGTGATATTATATGGTAGTTCTGACTTCATTTCGAATTAAATCACAGATTTTAAAACTATTTTGATAACTGTATTCCAACATAATTGGTTGACTTTATATTACAACAAACTTAATTTTATGCATTTAAAACCAATATTCTGAGAAGGGACCCATAGGCTTCACCAGACTGTCCAAGATCTGTGTCACAAAAAAAGGTTAAGAGCTCCTGAGGGATTTTCTGAAGTGTCCTCAACATATCAGTTTTAAAACCCCTCCCCTGAATTAGGCCTTGTTCTGTCTCCCCAACACCTTGGCAGATGCTTTACTTACTCCTCTCTCTGGATCATGACCCTGCTGCCCAACACCTCCTTCCCATCAACCCCTTCCTGGCTGGCTCCTGCTCCTCCTTCAGATCTCAGCTTTGATGTCATCCCCATCAGGAAGACTTTCCTAGCCCTGCAACCTGCAGCTCCTTCTTAGATTTCTCTCACTTGGTCCCATGCTCTTCTACTTCTGGGTCTTTGTACCCTCCTAGATGTTCTTGTAGCTCTGTGTGTTTTCCTCAGCATTTACCAGATGGTATTTAAATTGTCCATTGGTGCTTTGACCTCTCCAAAGAGTGACAAGTCTGCATATTTTTCTGAGTTTTGCCTGCTTCTCACAGTGATGACTTCCTACGGAAAATTGATAAGGTCTCTCAATGCATCCAGTCTCTATAAATAAAAAGTGAGTGGGCTGTTTTCTCAGAGGAAGATCTTCAGCTGTAAAAATTCTGAAACTATAAAGCACTGGGAGTGTCTTGAGATTAAAAAGAAGAAGAAATCATGAGTGGACGCTCACTTTTCTATTCCTCATTTCTTTACCTGTTTTCATGCTTAGTTCATTTGTGGTTTCTTTCATATGAAATTGCAATAAGTCTTGGTGTGATGGTCCCAGTTTTTTTTGCATTTCTGTGATCTTTTGATGTATAAGAGTTGTGCTTATTTTACCTCTTCCTACAAGACTCAAAAGGATTAAGGCTAACACAGAAAGGTAGAGTAAATCTCCAAAATCCAGAGAAAAGATTGTAAATCTCCTCTTGGATTCTGTCTGGAGTCACAGCTGGAAAAAAAAAAAAAAAAAGAATTAAAAACATGGCAGATTATTTAAAAGCCCAGGGGTGGTGGTGTGGGGACTTGGATTAGTAATGGAAAAAGAAATTTATAATAAATGAAGGCAGTAAGAGTTAGAGGCGCCATCTACTGGAGGAGCTGCAACTGAAGACTTGGACAAGATAGTTCTGCCTAATCTGCTAATACATTTTGCAAGATTTCCATTACCCACCCCCCCAAATTTGTCACAAGCCACAGATCAAGGAAATCATTCTCCATCAACACTAGTTCTTCATAAGTCCTATCCTGAACTGTTGCAGGACCCCTCAACCTCTGGAAGACCAGAGATAAAGAACTATTGCACAGCCAAACTGCGTTACCAAGATATTCCAGATCTCTATTATTTCAGTGCCAGGGAATGAATCTCCATTCTGAGTCCAGTTTCAACAAGACCAATTCTCAATGGAGAATGAGGTGCTCTGGAAAAAATTGTCCAGTGTTTAGTTGGTGATGGTCTGCTGCCTGGGCAGGCCCTTATGTGTCAGCCTCCCTCACAGATAAAGCTCTGAAGAAGTGAAATGTATGTGTGTGTGTGTGAGCCCTCACAGACAAAGTTCTGAAGGAAGAAGTGAAATGTGTATGTGTGTGTGCGTGCGCACGCACGCGCGCCTCCCGTTCATGCCTTAAACTCTTATAAGAAAAACCCAGACCCAGGGCTGTAGAACTTGCAAAAGTTGGTTCTGAGAGGTAGGCAATGTTATAAGTTAAATCCTTCTCTTCCTCACCATTAGGAAGTGCAGTCCTGCTGGTATAAATCAAATCCATTAGGAAGTGTAGTCCCGCTGGTATCAGTCAAATCCTTCCCTTCCTCACCATTAGGAAGTGTAGCCCCGCTGGTATCAGTCAAATCCTTCCCTTCCTCACCATTACGAAGTGTAGCCCCGCTGGTATCAGTCAAATCCTTCCCTTCCTCACCATTAGGAAGTGTAGCCCCGCTGGTATCAGTCAAATCCTTCCCTTCCTCACCATTAGGAAGTGTAGCCCCGCTGGTATCAGTCAAATCCTTCCCTTCCTCACCATTAGGAAGTGTAGCCCCGCTGGTATCAGTCAAATCCTTCCCTTCCTCACCATTAGGAAGTGCAGTCCCGCTGGTATAAATCAAATCCATTAGGAAGTGTAGTCCCGCTGCTATCAGTCAGATCCTTCCCTTCCTCACCATTACGAAGTGTAGCCCCACTGATATAAATTAAATCCACTGGGAAACATCTTTGGGAAGACAGTCTTGACAAGGTCTGTGATGTGATGTGTTAGTCGCTCAGCCGTGCTGGATTCTTCGCAACCCCATGAACTATAGCCCACCAGGTTCCTCTGTCCACGGGATTTTCTGGCAAGGATACTTGAGTGGGTTGTCATTTCCTTCTCCAGAAAAATCTTCCCAATCCAGGGATTGAACCTGGGTCTCCTGCACTGCAGGCAGATTCTTTACTGACAGCTATGAGGGAAGCACCAACAAGGCCTGAAGAGGTTTAAGAATTAATCCAGGAATTCTCTGAGTCCGCAACACCAACTCAAAACTTTTTTCTCAAATCATTCCCTTAGCTTCATGCTACCATATGAAAACATCTACTTTGCCAAAATAACTTCTGGGAATGCCTAGTAAGCTGAAAACTAAATAATATGTCATATTGAAGATCAATTAGAGTAAAAATTGAAATCTCGCTTATAGCAAACTTGCTTGGGGAAGACAAAATAAATAAATGCCAATAGAATTGGGGAAATGGGGAATTACACTTGCTATAGCCCATGCTTTGTAACTTCTGCAAAGATAGCTATGAATAGACAGCAAGCAACAGTTACACTTTTCCTCATCATAGTGAGAATGAGTAATGCCTGAGATTTCAAATTTCAAAATTTTCATTTGAGATCTTCAGAATGAAGTAAAACTGGGTCAAACTCAACTTTAATAGGGTGAAATTAATGGATGATGGCAAGACCTGAGGACATGACTGGTGATCCATGGAGTTAGAAACAGAAGCAGTAATTCCTTTTCTGATTGTGGTACTGTGGAGTAGAAAGTTTTTCATATTTCTCTTTGGGCTAAATAAAAGACCATTGGCCCTGAAAACCCCTAATGACTAGGTTCAGAGNGGTGAAATTAATGGATGATGGCAAGACCTGAGGACATGACTGGTGATCCATGGAGTTAGAAACAGAAGCAGTAATTCCTTTTCTGATTGTGGTACTGTGGAGTAGAAAGTTTTTCATATTTCTCTTTGGGCTAAATAAAAGACCATTGGCCCTGAAAACCCCTAATGACTAGGTTCAGAGAGCTTCCGAGTCAGTGAACAAGAAGGCATCCGCATACCAGAGAGTGACCCACCTGAACTCTATGGAAGTCAGAAGCTCCTGTGCTCAGACCCTTTCAGACCTTGCCCTACGTATCTCTTCATCTTGCTGGTCTTTCCTAGCCTTTAATATCCTTTGTAATAAACCATAAGTCAAGAAAGGAACCTGTTTTCCTGAATTCCGTGAGTTATTCTAATAAATGGTTGAACCCAAGGAGGGGGCTGTGGGAAACTTTGATTCACAGGTAACAATCTAGACATGCCATTGTCATTTGAAGTGGGGACAGGTTTTGGGGGGCTGAGACCTTAATTTGTGGGATCTGACCCTATCTCTGGGTAGATGGTGTCAGAGGTGAGTCAGATTGTAGGAAAGCCAGTCTGTGTCAGAGAATTGCTTGATGTGGGGAAATCACCACATATTTTAAAAGTACACAGTATTCTGTGAATAAAGAAAAGTGAGTTTTTCTTTTCCAGTATTTAAAATAAACACAGAAGCAGAGAGTAGAATGGTGAAGTCAGGGGTTGGAAGCAGGGGGAAATTAGGAACTGCTATTCAACAAGTACAAGGTTTCAGTTATGCACGATGATTAAGTTCCATAGATGCTGTTCTGTGCCTAGAGTTAACAGTATCATATTGTACACACCGATTTGTTAAGGGGCTGATCTCACATTTAGTGTTTTCACCATAATAAAAAAATAAAACTTTTGTGAGCCACAGGACACTGCCAATAAAGTGAAAAGACAACCTACAGAATGGGAGAAAATATTTGCAAATTATATATCTCTTAAGGGTCTTATACCCAGAATATATATTCTTATAATTCAACAAGCCAATCCAAATTAAAAATGGGCAAAAAATTCGAATAGACATTTCTCCAAACAAGGTACACAAATGTCCAAGAAGCATAAGAAAAAATGTTTAACATTATTAGCCCCAAGGGAAATGCAAATCAAAACCACACTACTACTTCAATCTCACTAAGATGACTATAATCAAAACATTGGAAAATAACAAGTGTTGGTGAGGATGGGGAGAAATTGGAACCCTTGGGCACTTCCTATGGGAATGTAAAATGGTTCCGCTACTGTGGAAAAGTTTAGTGATTCCCCTAAAAATTAAACCAAGAATTACCATATGACCCAGCAATTCCACTCCTTGGTATATACTTGAAAGAACAGAAAACATGTATTCAAACAAAAATCTGTACACAAATGTGCATAGCAGCACTATTCACAATAGCCGAAAAGTGGGAACAACCCAAATGCCCAATGAATGGGTATAACAAAATGTGGTATATCCATGCAATGAAATATTATTCATCCATAAACAGGTGATGCATGCTATGAATTGGATGAAGCCTGAAAACATCACGCTAAACAAAAGACAACAGACACAAAAGGTCACATGTTGTATGACTCCATTTGTATGAAATGTTCAGAACAGGCAAAAGCATAAAGACAGAAGACTGGCTAATCGAATCAGGAGCTAGGTGGAAGAAGAAATGGGGATTGCCTGTTTAATGAGTATGGGTTTCCTTTTGACTGATGAAATGTTCTGGAACTAATTAAGAGGTGAGGGATGCACATCACTGTGAATGTAAGAAAGGCCACTAAATTGTATGTTTTAGAATGGCAATTGTGTTGTCAATTTTACTTCAGTTAGAAAAACAAAAAAAGAAACAAGTAGTGAAAAAACTAGACACCCAAGGCATCAGAAAAAGAGCTCTATTTACAAACCAGAAAGTTCCCAAACTCTAGCTGGAGGGAGAGGAAGGAAGAAGGTAGCAAGTATGAGCGGGTCCTTGAAGAGCCCAACTTCACCCCTGAGAAACTCTGTACCAGCCCATGTGGTTAGCTCCTACTTCGTGGCCCATTCCTGTTCCAATCCAATAAATCCCTCCATTGGCCACAGCCCTCAGTGTTCTTGCCAGTCATCTCGTGCCCAGGCAGGCATCGGTGAACAGTACTCAAAGTCTGGCCCTTTATAGCGCAGGGCATGCAGAAACATCACAAGGTCCTGGGGCGAGGGATCCTGTGGCACTCTCCGGCACTCTGAACAGAGCGGGTCTGTCTCTTGATTCACAACATCGATTTTGGTTCCCTTCCCTGATGTCATAGGCACTCCATCCAGATCCTGAGGGGCTGCCTCAACTGCTCCATCCATCTTCTGGGCAGATGCAGCCATCTCTTCCAGGCAGTCCTTGCTGAGCTCTGAGGAAGGTGCTGTAGAGTCTGGGGCTCCTGGGCACAGGTCACCCCCACAGAGATCTAGCACATCCAGACTCTGTTTGGCCTGGTGCTCTGCCACAAGGTCCCGCAGGAGTTCCTCATCTGTCTTTGGAATGTGGCCGCCTCGGCCTCTCGAGGGGCCCCAGGCGGCTGAGTTGTAGATGGGGTCATTGAGGATGGGGTGGCCCAGGAACTGCAGGTGGACCCGGATCTGGTGGGTGCGGCCGGTAAGGGGCCGGCACCGCACCACACTGGAGTGGCCGTTGTAGCTCAGTCTCTGGAACACTGACTCACAGGGCTTGCCCTGAGGGTCTACACGGCACACCCCCACCTTGTAAGACACCACCAAGATGGGCTCCTTGCAGGTTACTTCCTCGGTGGGGAACTCCCCCGCCACCCGGCACACGTACTCCTTCTCCAGCTACACAGGAGGGAAGAAGGAGAAAGTCAGTGCGTGAAGCCCAAACCCTTTTCAGTGATGACGAATGCACCAATATCAGACAGAAGAGGGTTAAACCCCAGCTCCACCATTGGCCGGTTGCACAATCCTAGGCACATTACAGTACTCAGCTTCTTTAAAACCCATTAACTTGTCTAGAAAATGTTTGCTTAGAAAAGCATTTATCTCAACAGGGCTATTCCAAGGATTTATTTAGCTGGGCTCTAACATACTTGGTATTGAGCCTGGTAAACAGTAAACAATGAATATATTACAATAATTACAAGTCTCAAGACCACAATCACCACTGTTTAACTCTTCTACCCAAACCTCTTCTAACCATCCAGAATCTTTCCACCAAGTAGACTCTCTCCACAGTCTTAAAAACCTTGCTCAGCCTGTCAGCATTTAAAAATTTCAAAACAGCAAATTACCAAGAGAGGCAGCATATGTTATCTCTAAAGATCTTTAGAAACTTAACAGATAACAATTTGTCTCTGGCTCCTTAGGTGCTGACCTTCCTAAAGATGGGAAGCTTGAGCAGATAAACACAAAGCCTCATTTCAGATCTAGAACTCAGTGACACCCTTTCAATGCAGAGCATTTATTTGGGAGCCCAGAAGTGGCCTGCGAGAGGCAAACTCAGTTTGGCTCACCTGCCGGTCCCGAACCTGTTCATGAATTCTCTCTGAGACGGTTGCTGTTTTGGCAAACATGAGGACCCCAGAGGTAAGGCGATCAAGCCGATGCAATGGGTGTAGCTCCTTCAGCTGGTGCTCCTTGCCCAGGATGAAGATGACTGTGTTGTGTCGGAAGCGGCCACAGGGGTGGACAGGAATGGAAGAAGGCTTGTCTACAACCACCACATCTTCGTTCTCTGCCAGCAGGCGGATGGGTTCTGCGGTAACTGGTGGCTCATGCCTGTGCACCGTGTTCCGTAAGAAGTCATTGTCCTGCCAATGACACAGGCAACTGGTCAGCCCAGGGTCCAGCCACCTATGATCAGTCAACTTCACACACAACTTCCCATCTTCCTTACTGGATGAAAGAATGGTCACAGTACATCCTTAAGCAGAAAAAGCAGTATACACAGTGTATTCTTATTTTGTAAACACACAGGCAGAAGCAGGCATTGAAAAAGAGCTAGAAGGATATACCCCAAATGTTATATATCTCTGGATGGTATGATTATGGATTTTGCTGTTCTGATTATTTGCATTTTCTCTACAATAAAGTTATATTTAACAATATATTTTTCTAAAATGAAGGGGGAAATCCTCCAGAAACTATCACTTATCGTGACCTTAAACAAAACCAAGCTGTAAGTCCAGAGATTTGGGCTCTAGACCTGGATTTGCTACAGGTTTACTGCATGATCTTAGGGAAGTCACTTAACTTCTCTAGGCCTCAGTTCCCTTATCTGTAAAATGTGAGCGTCAGTCCAGACCTGAGCTTCAAAACTGTGACTGATTCAAACCACTCACTTTCCAAATGCCTTGCCATCCCCTCACAAAAATGGTGAGACAATGTTAATGACAATGTCTGGTACCTCTTAGCTGTGATGGAAATTTAAAGAAGGGTCAAAGCACTGGGCTACACAATTCTGGTCTCAGTCTCTGTCATTTCACAGTTCTATCCTATCAGGCTCCAGGATAAATAATTCAAGTGGAAGTTATAAGAACATGGGCTTCCCTTGTGGCTCAGCTGGTAAAGAATCCCCCTGCAATGTGGGAGACCTGAGTTCTATCCCTGGGTTGGGAAGATCCCCTGGAGAAGGGAAAGGCTATCCACTCCAGTATTATGGCCTGGAGAATTCCATGGATTGTACAGTCCATGGGGATGCAAAGAGTTGGACANTGGGCTTCCCTTGTGGCTCAGCTGGTAAAGAATCCCCCTGCAATGTGGGAGACCTGAGTTCTATCCCTGGGTTGGGAAGATCCCCTGGAGAAGGGAAAGGCTATCCACTCCAGTATTATGGCCTGGAGAATTCCATGGATTGTACAGTCCATGGGGATGCAAAGAGTTGGACACGACTGACCAACTTTCACTTCACTTATAAGAACACAGGTGTAAGTAAGGCACTGTGCCTTACTTCTGTGAGGTTGATCTTAGTTTCCTCGACTTCCTCACAGGCAAAATGAGGTGACAGTATCTACTCCACAGGGTTGTCATTAGAATTAAATGTTAAAGTACATGAAATGCTTAATGCTGTGCCCAGCACACAGTCAGGAGATATAAATGATAGTCACGATTATTACCATTTGTACAGAGATCTACAATGCAAGGCAGAAAGTCATCAGTGCCAGTGCCACAAGACTACATAAAAGGAGATGTAAGAATTCCCTGGTGGCTCAAACGGTAAAGAATCTGCCTGCAATGCAGGAGACCAGGGTTCAATCCCTGAGTTGGGAAGATCCCCTGGAGAAGGAATTGGCAACCCACTCCAGTATTCTTGCCTGAAGAATTCTATGGACAGAGAGGCCTGGCAGTTCATGGGATCGCAAAGAGTCAGACACGACTGAGCCACTAACTTTCACTTTCACAAGAATTCCAACTTCTCTGCCTTGGAAACACCAAAGTAGCTTTGATGGAGGGGATAAGGAGGCTGAGGTATGAAACATGCGGGCAGTCTACCTGTGGAAATGGAGCGGTAAAAGAGTTACAAGTTAAAACGAGAACGCTTCGGAATGACCCCGAATTTACTCCGGTACCTATGCCCTAGTAACCGAAAAAACCATGCCCCCTTTCGGGCAGGCCCCATCAGGACTCCACCTTGAGCACAATGCTGAGGTCCTGTACTGGCTCCTCATTGAGGTGCAGGCGTCCTGCTCGGACAGCGGCCTCGTAGTAGGCCAGGGGCTGGGCTCTGAACTCCGTGCCAAAGACGTGCAGCAAGCTGTGGCCCACCCAGCGGCCTTTGCAATAAGTCCGGAAGTCAAAGTAATAGGGCCGCACTTTGCGCAAGCCGCCTTCAAAGTAGTAGCTGGTCTCAGCAAAGTGCTCATCTCCGAAGCTAACTCCTGCCCGCCGCTTCTTCGGGGGCGGCACAACGCGCTCTCCAACCGCGGCCCGCCGCTTCTTCCGCTTGCCAGGGCCCAGGGCGGCAGCCGGGGCCCGCTCCTCGTTTCCCGAGGGCTGCTTCGCGTCCCCCGAGACCGGCTCCACTCCTGGACCCCCCGGCTCCGGGTGCCCAGGGGGCTGCTCACCCCTCGCGGCGCTGCCCGCATCTCCGTTTTGCTGAGCTGGAGCCCCCAGACCGCTCGCTGCCTCAGCCCCGGTCGAGAGTCTTTCCGCCATGGGTCCCGTACAGGCACTCCAAGTCCTGGCAATTGCGAGGCACCGCAGATTGGAGCACACCTGCCCAAGAACCGGGAGCCACAACCGGCCTCCCAGCCACATGACCAGCGGCCGCGGCCTCTGGGTCGCGATCTGAGGGCGTCACTCGGCACCAACCAATCAGTGAGACCTAGTGCCGAGGCGGGTTCGCGTTGAGAACCGGCGTGAAGGAGGTAGCTGAACGAGTTGAAAGCTGTAAGAATGACTCATTAAAAGTGTAGATTCCATGTAGATACATGCTCGAAATTCCTTTACGCTGGAAAAACTCTTGAAAGAGTTATTAATATTTCAAAACAAAACAAAATGAAGATTGCTAAACTCTTGACTGTACTAAGAAACTGCGTTGTATATTTTAAAGGGTGAGCATATTTTGTGATTCATAACTCAATAAATCAAATCCCTTATGATTATACAGTGGAAGTGAGAAATAGACTTAAAGGACTAGATCTGATAGACAGAGTGCCTGATAAACTATGGATGGAGGTTTGTGACATTGTACAGGACAGAGATCAAGACCATCCCCAAGAAAAAGAAATCCAAAGAAGCAAAATAGCTGTCTGAGGAGGCCTTACAAATAGCTGAAAAAAGAAGAAAAGCGAAAAGCAAAGGAGAAAAGGAAACATATAAGCATCTGAATGGAGAGTTCCAAAGAATAGCAAGAAGAGATAAGAAAGCCTTCTTCAGCAATCAATGCAAAGAAATAGAGGGAAACAACAGAATGGGAAAGACTAGAGATCTCTTCAAGAAAATTAGAGATACCAAGGGAACATTTCATGCAAAGATGAGCTCGATAAAGGACAGAAATNAGTCATCAGTGCCAGTGCCACAAGACTACATAAAAGGAGATGTAAGAATTCCCTGGTGGCTCAAACGGTAAAGAATCTGCCTGCAATGCAGGAGACCAGGGTTCAATCCCTGAGTTGGGAAGATCCCCTGGAGAAGGAATTGGCAACCCACTCCAGTATTCTTGCCTGAAGAATTCTATGGACAGAGAGGCCTGGCAGTTCATGGGATCGCAAAGAGTCAGACACGACTGAGCCACTAACTTTCACTTTCACAAGAATTCCAACTTCTCTGCCTTGGAAACACCAAAGTAGCTTTGATGGAGGGGATAAGGAGGCTGAGGTATGAAACATGCGGGCAGTCTACCTGTGGAAATGGAGCGGTAAAAGAGTTACAAGTTAAAACGAGAACGCTTCGGAATGACCCCGAATTTACTCCGGTACCTATGCCCTAGTAACCGAAAAAACCATGCCCCCTTTCGGGCAGGCCCCATCAGGACTCCACCTTGAGCACAATGCTGAGGTCCTGTACTGGCTCCTCATTGAGGTGCAGGCGTCCTGCTCGGACAGCGGCCTCGTAGTAGGCCAGGGGCTGGGCTCTGAACTCCGTGCCAAAGACGTGCAGCAAGCTGTGGCCCACCCAGCGGCCTTTGCAATAAGTCCGGAAGTCAAAGTAATAGGGCCGCACTTTGCGCAAGCCGCCTTCAAAGTAGTAGCTGGTCTCAGCAAAGTGCTCATCTCCGAAGCTAACTCCTGCCCGCCGCTTCTTCGGGGGCGGCACAACGCGCTCTCCAACCGCGGCCCGCCGCTTCTTCCGCTTGCCAGGGCCCAGGGCGGCAGCCGGGGCCCGCTCCTCGTTTCCCGAGGGCTGCTTCGCGTCCCCCGAGACCGGCTCCACTCCTGGACCCCCCGGCTCCGGGTGCCCAGGGGGCTGCTCACCCCTCGCGGCGCTGCCCGCATCTCCGTTTTGCTGAGCTGGAGCCCCCAGACCGCTCGCTGCCTCAGCCCCGGTCGAGAGTCTTTCCGCCATGGGTCCCGTACAGGCACTCCAAGTCCTGGCAATTGCGAGGCACCGCAGATTGGAGCACACCTGCCCAAGAACCGGGAGCCACAACCGGCCTCCCAGCCACATGACCAGCGGCCGCGGCCTCTGGGTCGCGATCTGAGGGCGTCACTCGGCACCAACCAATCAGTGAGACCTAGTGCCGAGGCGGGTTCGCGTTGAGAACCGGCGTGAAGGAGGTAGCTGAACGAGTTGAAAGCTGTAAGAATGACTCATTAAAAGTGTAGATTCCATGTAGATACATGCTCGAAATTCCTTTACGCTGGAAAAACTCTTGAAAGAGTTATTAATATTTCAAAACAAAACAAAATGAAGATTGCTAAACTCTTGACTGTACTAAGAAACTGCGTTGTATATTTTAAAGGGTGAGCATATTTTGTGATTCATAACTCAATAAATCAAATCCCTTATGATTATACAGTGGAAGTGAGAAATAGACTTAAAGGACTAGATCTGATAGACAGAGTGCCTGATAAACTATGGATGGAGGTTTGTGACATTGTACAGGACAGAGATCAAGACCATCCCCAAGAAAAAGAAATCCAAAGAAGCAAAATAGCTGTCTGAGGAGGCCTTACAAATAGCTGAAAAAAGAAGAAAAGCGAAAAGCAAAGGAGAAAAGGAAACATATAAGCATCTGAATGGAGAGTTCCAAAGAATAGCAAGAAGAGATAAGAAAGCCTTCTTCAGCAATCAATGCAAAGAAATAGAGGGAAACAACAGAATGGGAAAGACTAGAGATCTCTTCANATCTCATCCTCCGTCGTCCCCTTTTCCTCCTGCCCCCAATCCCTCCCAGCATCAGAGTCTTTTCCAATTTGGTATTACATTGCATTAATTGTCCTGTACATTAACTAAACTATTAACAATTATGAGAGCATAGTCTGCAGATCTGTGAATTTTTAAACAGCATTTATGAAAGAATATTGCTTGGGAGATTAAATTAGAAGGAAGGAATAAACATGATTTTATTCAACATTATATGATCAGTGCCTAGATTTTTTTAATGATATATTTTCTCTTTGATTACATAGAGTTCTCTTCAAAACCAATTTTTCATAAAACCATTCAAAATTATTTTTGTTTACTGGGACTGGCCATGATATGAAGAGACACTGTGAACTTTTCCCTGATGTAGACACAGTCACAGAGGCAGTGTACTTACTTAGAGAAAATCTGTGTTATTTAGTTGCTAAGTCATGTCCAGCTCTTTAGAGACCCCATGGACTGTAGCCCACCAGGCTCCTCTGTCCTTGGGATTTCCCAGGCAAGGATATTGGAGTGAGTTGCCATTATTTTATCCAGGGGATCTTCCCAACTCAGGAATCGAACCTGCACCTCCTGCACTGGGAGGTGTCTTTTCCCTGAGACCCCAGGGAAAACAAAAAAAGCTAATCCTCAATAAGTGAATTCATTAAAAGACTAACCAAGCAAACACCCCAGTGTATGAACCATCAGACAACAAAGGCATGACTGTTTTTGCACATCTATAAATGGTTGGGCATATTCTGTGTTCTAAGAACTATCAAGGTGGAAGTCAGAGATTGTTCAAAGATGATAGGAAACCGGGTCAAATGATTGCCAGAAATGGCAGTGATATTGTTGAGAGTAGAATAGAGGTTCAGGAGCTTGAATTTCAGGATGGCTGTATTCCAATTTGGAGAAAATCATCCCTGCCAAAACTTTAAGCCAAAGAGTTGAGGTGAAACTAGGTCTTGTGGTCCTGATAATGAGTTTAGACCTTACCTTAGAAATGTCAATTAAGAATTCTTAGGTAAGAATCTTCAATAACTTGTCTTTCTTTTTAGATGGTAAGTCCCTTCCTGGCAGTGTTCATTTTTCCATATTTCAATGATAGCATTTTGTCCAGTGCTGTGCACATAGTAAGTGTTTTTTAAAATGTGCTCATTAGTGGTGATATAGAAGACTTGGTCCTATGACTTGTTCCACAAAATTAAGAGTAGTGCCCAATGCGCTATTAGATTTCAGGTTAAAAGAGAAGGTGAGACATATATTTTTTAAAATATGTGTTATTTTCTCTGTATAAAAGACTTGGGGAAAGAAGAAGAGTGGCATTAATGGAAAAAGAACACAAACTTTAAGGTAAGACAAATGTAGGTTTTTGTTCTCTACTTGAGCATCTCTATTTGTTATGTGACCTTGGGTCTCTCCTTTCTCCATTCAAGAGCCAAAGTAATAATACTTTATTCATAAGGTTTTTTTTTAAAATAAGACTGCAAAGTGAATGTAGTAAAATACCTGACTCAATAAATAATGGTGCTACTAAGTCGCTTCAGTTTTGTCCGACTCTGTGCAGCCTCATAGATGGCAGCCCACCAGGCTTCCCCATTCCTGGGATTCTCCAGGCAAGAACACCGGAGTGGGTTGCCCTTTCCTTCTCCAATGCATGAAAGTGAAAAGTGAAAGTGAAGTCGTTCAGTCGTATCCGACTCTTAGCGACCCCATAGATGGCAGCCCACCAGGCTCTGCCGTCCATGGGATTCTCCAGGCAAGAACACTGGAGTGGGTTGCCATTTCCTTCTCCAAATACAACTCAAATTATAGTTTTCCCCCAATTTAATTTTTTAGTTTTTTTTTTCTCAAGATCAGTAAGTATCAGTGTTGAATAAAGCTCATATACAAGTCCTCTGTGGAAGACGAGGCAATGAATTCAGCCACTAGTGAGTGGGCGAGAAGGAGGGGAGGCTATGTGGGACAAGGCTGTTTATGTTATGAATAAAGGCTCTTCTCAGTCAGTGAGGGAACTCTCTGATTTAAGCTGAATAAACCCAGGGTTCCTTCAGAAATGCTGATACCAGAGTGTCTAAATTTTGTTTTGAGAACATTTAGTTTGAGAAAATTTCAAAGTGGTTGCTGCAATTAACAAAATGTATGTACTAATAGTTTAACAGCAGTAAAAATTAAAGGTAGAAAATAGATTGCATGCTTAATTCCTCCAAATAAAAACATTAAATACTTTTGTGTGTGTGTTTGCACATGAGAGAGATAGAGAAGGAGAGAGAGAGAAAAATTCCTGATTGTTCTACCATGGTGAGCATGGTGAGCTCTACCATGGTGCTCTACCACTAAGTCATGTCCAACTCTTGTGAGCCCATAGACTGTAGCCTGCCGGGCTCTTCTGTCCATGAGATTCTCCAGGCAAGAATACTGGAGTGGGTTGCCATTTCCTTCTCCAGGGGATCTTCCCAACCCAAGGATCGAACCTGGATCTCCTGCATTGGCAGGTGAATTCTTTACCAAATGAGCCACCAAGGAAGCCCCAAGTGTTAGAAAAAAATATTTTCAATGACTATTAAAAATTAAAAAATCTGCACAAGCAGAATTCATTTGTTACATGACCAAGTGACTGACTAAAAGATTAGTCATCATTATTAAAGAGTTGCCCTTCCACAATTTCTCTCCTATAAAGTGTTGACAGAGATTGCAGATGGATGACCAGAAAGAATGGGCAATGATGTGCCACAGCAGAAATAATGGACCATCAACAAAGGCCACATATCCCAGGAATTCAGTTCCCTCTTGTTCCCTCCCTATCCTTGGATGTCAGCTCCAGGTGATCTCAGCGAAATTTTTCTTAGGACTTCTGTTGTGAGTTGAATTATGTCCTCCATAAAGATCTTTTGAAGTTCTAATCCCTTAAAAAGAGAGGAATTTGGAGACACAGAGAAGAAGCCCATATGACAACAGACAAAGAGACTGGAGTGATGGAGCCCCAAGCCAAGGAATACAGAGATTGCCAGCAACCATCAGCAGCCAACAAGAGGCAGGAAAGATCCCAGAGGACCCCACCCAAACCTTGATTTCAGATTTTTAGCCTCCAGGATGTCAGAGAGCAGATTCCTATTGTTTCAAGCCCCACCTCCACACCCCCACACCCCCAGTTTGTAGTTATATTCTATGGCAGCCCTAGGGAATTTATGGGGCTTCCCTTGTGGCTCAGATGGGAGCCACATTGATGCCTTCAATGCAGGAGGCTTGGGTTGGATCGGGAAGATCCCTTGGAGGAGGGAATGGCTATGCACTCCAGTTTCTTGCCTGGAGAATCCCATGGACAGAGGAGCCTGGCAGGCTACAGTCTGTGCCATGTGCTAAGTCATTTCAGTCATCTCCGACTCTTTACATCCCTATGGACTTTAGCCTACCAAGCTCCTCTGTCCATGGGATTCTTCAGGCAAGAATACTGGAATGTGTTACCTTGCCTTCCTCCAGGGGAATCTTCCCAACCCAGAGATCGAACCCACATCTCTTATGTCTCCTGCATTGTCACGTGGGTGGGCTTCCCCAGTAGCTCAGCTGGTAAAGAATCCACCTGCAATGTAGGAGACCCTGGTTTGATTCCTGGGTAAGGAAGATCCGCTGGAGAACGGATAGGCTACCCACTCCAGCATTCTTGGGCTTCCCTGGTGGCTCAGCTGGTAAAAAGTTCACTTGCAATGCAGGAGACCTAGGTTCAGTCCCTGGATTGGGAAGATGCCCTGGAAGAGAGCATGGCAACCCACTTCAGTATTCTTGCCTGGAGAATCCCCAGGGACAGAGGAGACTGATGGTCTGCAGTCCATGGGATTGCAAAGAGTTGGATATGACTGGGTGACTTGCACTTTCACTTCACCTCTTTACCACCTGTGAAGCCCTAGGCTACTGTTCCACGGGGTCACCAAGAGTTGGATGCACTGAGCGACTAGCACTTCACTGGGAATTTATACATCCCAGAGTAGGTCTAACCCCTTGTGATGAGCCTCCATGAGATTCTATTCCTCTTCCTCAAAGCCTTTGCAAAATTAAATTAAATGAGTTAATGTACTCATTTTAAATGTCTTTCTTACCTGGTACAGTGAAGCAGGACATTCCTAGGAGAGGGACTATGCATATTTTGTTTACCTCTGAATCCTCATCTCTGGATTTCCTGGAAAAAATACTCAAATGCTTTTTAAATGCAGAAATGAATTTATCTGCTGTGTTACATCTTAAATGCATATATATATTAATACTATAACTCCATATAATTCTGAAGTCAATTTTTATGTTAGTCTCTAAGTCAGGTGGAAATGTTTTAGTTACATGCAGTGGAAAATAAAACTCAAACAGCTAAAACAAACAGATTAACAAAAGAATTATTCACTGATTTTATCTTCAAAGTCCAGTAGTACAGCCAGCTCAGGGTCATGTCTGATCCAGCCAGCTGCTTAAACAATGTCACCAAGATCTGGCTTTTTGCCTCTCTGTTCTGCCTCCACTCCTATCAGCTTTATCCTTAGGCCCTCCATAGTGGCTCCCCTTCTGGTCATGAGATGTCTAAGGCAAGCTTTGCACATTTAAGTCTTGTGATCAATTATCATAGCTTGTGCATGTGCCGTGAAACTTTTTTTTTCCACTATTGATCCACAATGAGAAACATTTCCATTGTTGAACCAATTAGAGGACTCAATTCAAAAGCTGGACAAGTGGGTCAGTTCCATCTCAGTCATATATTTAAGGACTTGGGAGGAGTGAACTCTGCAAGGAAAATCAGAGTATTGTTGGTGGGAATAGAAGGGTTGCCAGGGAAGCAATCAATTTATTTGTAACTGTTTAACATTGGTTGCAATAAAATATCCTAGGATTGGAAGTATTCAGATATAGTCTGAGAAATTCTGTGTGATAGAATTAACTAGNGGGTCAGTTCCATCTCAGTCACATGTTTAAGGACTTGGGAGGAGTGAACTCTGCAAGGAAAATCAGAGTATTGTTGGTGGGAATAGAAGGGTTGCCAGGGAAGCAATCAATTTATTTGTAACTGTTTAACATTGGTTGCAATAAAATATCCTAGGACTGGAAGTATTCAGATATAGTCTGAGAAATTCTGTGTGATAGAATTAACTAGGTGATTATCAGAATTGGCTTTAAAGTAAGTGAAGGTATTTGAATGAATGAATGCTAAGTCAATGTTTGGTTGTTCAGTCACTAAGTCGTGTCNTGGAAGTATTCAGATATAGTCTGAGAAATTCTGTGTGATAGAATTAACTAGATGATTATCAGAATTGGCTTTAAAGTAAGTGAAGGTATTTGAATGAATGAATGCTAAGTCAGTGTTTGGTTGTTCAGTCACTAAGTCGTGTCTGACTCTGGGACCCCATGAACTGCAGAATGCCAGGCTTCCCTGTCCTTCTCTATCTCCTGGAGTTTGCTCAAATTCATATCCATTGAGTCAGTCATGTCATCTAACCATCTCATCCTCTGTTGCCCCCTTTGTCCTTTTGCCCTCAATCTTTCCGAGCATTGGGGTCAGTCTTTTCCAATGAATTGGCTCTTTACATCAGGTGGTGGAAGTACTGGAGCTTTAGCTTGAGCTTAAGTCCTTCCACTGAATATTTAGGGTTGATTTCCTTTAAGATTGACTGGTTTNGCAGCACATAGTATGCCACCAGTCATCACATGATTGTCTTATTCTCACTATTCACTCATCCAGGAATTCAACAGTTACAAAGATGAGCAAGAGAGGTCAAGCCTGTTCTCATAGATCTTATAATCCAACAGAGAAAATAGGCAGTTATTCAACCAATAACCATAAAGTATAACCTTCCACTAGCCAGTTAACATTAGTTAAAACAGCAGCAGCAGCAGCAGCAAAGCAGCAATTCTCAACTATATTTCTGCCATAAACTCCCTGACAGATGATATTTCCAAGGAGACACCACTTGGACCATAGTCAAGGTTATGTTCAAGTATCACCAAGGCTCCTGAGTCCATTCTTTTTCTTCCAGTCAGAAAAGTACACTGGAATCTGAGTGGGAATAATGCAATATAGATAAAATTGAATTAGCTTAGATATAAATAAAATAGCTTGAAACTATGTCATTCTTAAGCTGACCTTGTTCCAAACTTCAGAATTGTGGCACACTATTGTTTTAGAGCTAAATACTGAAATTCAGCTACCATGTATGTTAGTCATTGGGTACTTTAAGGTAATTGAAATACACTGATATGAGGGAAAATGTTTATGGTAAGTGTGACAGAAAGGAGGATACTATCTTCTATTTAGGAAGAATTTATATACATTGATAAGAAACTTCCCAAAGAAAATGGACAAATGACATGAGTAGATTATGCCTCCTGTCTGAAATCAGGTGTATGAGCAGTTGCGATTATACATGGTTGCTGGGATCATGGGCAGTTTCTTCTTTTTTTTCCCCCTTTTGTCTAAAAAATCCTTTTAGTATCTATAGTCTGTAAACTTCTAATTTTGGTAGTTTCCAAAACAAGAAAAAAATTAGAAGAGCAGCGTTATTTTACATGTTGGCAAATGGCTTTAGTGTTGGCTTGATAGAATCAGGTAGATTCTCCTATCTATATTCAGTCTTTTGCTAGCTACTGTTTTGTTTTTAGTATATTGTAAATGTTTGGAAAAGAAAGCAGTGTTTTAATAACATTTCAGAAATAGTAATATTCTTCTTTGATATCACACTAAAAATTGGTCATTGGTAGTACCTTACAAGTTAGTTGCATTGTGTTATAATGTTAAGGAAGTTTCTTTAATTTATCATATGTTAAAATCCATCAGTTAGTTTCANTGTAAATGTTTGGAAAAGAAAGCAGTGTTTTAATAACATTTCAGAAATAGTAATATTCTTCTTTGATATCACACTAAAAATTGGTCATTGGTAGTACCTTACAAGTTAGTTGCATTGTGTTATAATGTTAAGGAAGTTTCTTTAATTTATCATATGTTAAAATCCATCAGTTAGTTTCACACTTCATATGGCTGTTTTGCCCATCCAAGATTTTGTAATATCATGCACTGGTCTTCAGACTTTTGACCTATTTGGTTGTATTGTTTTATAATTCACATTTGTTATATCATTATATATCTTAGAACATTTGAGTATTGAGAAGCTGAAAAACTTATGGTGACAGATATGTTTCCAGAATTTGAATTTCCTCTTGAAAGTAAAATTTTGCCATGGGTAACAAATATGCTCTGTTTCTTTTCTGAAAATGAGAGGCTCATCTTTGTGTTCAAAAAATGTCTCTTAAATATTCTAGTCTGAGTGTACTGTGAAGCAACAGTTCTTGCAGGTCAAGAAGCAACAGTTAGAACTAGAAACAGAACAAGAGACTGGTTCCAAAGTGGGAAAGGAGTATGTCAAGGCTATATATGGCCACCCTGCTTATTTAATTTATATGCAGAGTATACCATGTGAAATGCTGGGCTGGATGGTTAACAAGCTGGAATCAAGGTTTCCAGGAGAAATATCAATAATCTCAGATATGCAGATGATGGCAGAAAGTGAAGAGGAACTAAAGAGCCTTTTGATGAAAGTGAAAGAGGAGAGTGAAAAAGTTGGCTTAAAACTGAACATTCAAAGAATGAAGATCACGGCATCCAGTCCCATCACTTATGGCAAATGGATGGGGAAACAATGGAAATAGTGAGAGGCTTTATTTTGGGGGGTTCCAAATTCACTGCAGATAGTGACTGCAGCCATGAAATTAAAAGACACTTTCTCCTTGGAAGAAAAGCTATGACCAACATAGACAGCATATTAAAAAGCAGAGATATTACTTTGCCAACAAAGGTCCATCCAGTCAAAGCTATGGTTTTTCCAGTAGTCATGTATGGGTGTGAGAGCTGGACTATAAAGAAAGCTGAGTGCCAAAGAGTTGATGCTTTTGAACTGTGGTGTTGGAGAAGACTCTTGAGACTCCCTTGGACTGTAAGAAAGATCTAACCAGTCAGTCCTAAAGGAAACCATCCTGAATATTCACTGGAAGGACTGATGATGAAGCTGAACATTTTGGCTGCCTGATGCTAAGAACTGACTCACTGGAAAAGACCCTGATGTTGGAAAAGATTAAAGGCAGGAGGAAAAGGAGACGACAGAGTATGAGATGGTTTGATGGCATCACTGACTCAATGGACATGAGTTTGAGCAAGCTCCAGGAGTTGGTGATGGACAGAGAAGCCTGGAGTGCTGCCATCCATGGGGTCACAAAGAGTCGGACATGACTGAGCAACTGAACTGACGGAGTGTACTGAATCTGCTAATAATTCTTATAGGTAAACATGCCATGCTACGTCTCCTCAGTTGTGTCCAACTCTTAAACATAGTACACCATAAAACAATTCAGCTAGTTTAACTTGTAATTCAAATAATCACACTAATGATTTTCCTCAAGACACCATCATACTCAAATGCAGAAGTGCTTTCTAGGAACTTCCCATTTTGTCACACATAATATGAGCATACATCTACTCAAGATTTGAGATGCAATAGCATTCATTTTATCTTCTCTTCAATGGCATTTTGGAGTGAATTTGGCACATTGACTGTGCAGGCAGATCTGTGGTTACAGAGGACACAGTTTTGTGCCACTGCCTTGAATCACGCTAAGGTACATGCACTTTTACTCACCATTGTTTTTGTGCCATCTGTGCGAATGTTGACACAATGAAGAGGCTAACATTTTAGAATTATTAGGAAAAGAGTTTCGACCTCATGGTCTGCCTGTGAGGGTGAGATTTAATAAAGAGAGAATACTGCAGGTAGATTTATAACACAGTCTTCTCTTTTCTAGAGTTGACCCCATTCCCAAGTGGGTGTGCATTCTTACATTGTGCTTGTATACTTTTCTATATACACATATATTTGTATACTTTTACATATACACACATATTTGTCAGCAATATATACCATTCCAAGTGGTTAAAAATATTAGCTAAATTATATACTTAATATTATTTATATGTGTTATTAGGCAACCTATGTTTTTTCTCTCAAAGATGAATCTTAGGGTTTATTGATGTTGGTACGTATAGACTTACTCCATTTACTTTAAAGTTTGTATAGCATTTCATTCTCTAACTATTCTAGTTTATAACTATGTGTATGTGTAGTCATTCACCTGTATCAAGTATGGAGATACATCTATATCTATATATGGTTCCTTTCACTTATCAGTAGACTTTGCAAGTTTTGTGTATTACACACAATGCCAGCAGTGATACTGCTTATGTATCTACTCTCTTACAGATGTAAAAGTTTCATATGGGTTTTTATTTCAAAGAAGTCCTGAGCTATGCTAATAGGTTAAAAATAGAATGTAATACAAGGTGATGAACTTAACTATATTGTTGATACTGTATATCTACATAGTTATTGCTTGGCTACCTGATGGAGTAAGCTTTTGTGGTTTTAATTGGAACATAGGTAACTTTGTAATATTTGTTCTATGAGAAAATACATTTAAAATTTTAAGTAAAGCAAAATCAAAGGACAATGTTTTGGGGAAAAATATGCTTCTAAGTTGAGAATTGCTTATCTTTTTAATTTCTTCCTCCAGAATTTAATAGATTAGGGAATAACTTTTAGAAATAATGTTAACAGTGGCACATTCATCTCTGAAACCCTATAGTCAGCAAAGGTAAACGCAAAGAGAATCCCATTTCCTAGTATGTAAGAGAATCAAAGAAAGAAGATGGGAACTATTTTTCACTGGAGCCTATAATCATTGTTCCAATTTCTGAGGACTGAGAGTAAACTAAAAATGTTGGGTAATGGAGATTCATTATCATGACTTCAAGGAAAGAAATTACTCTCCCATAAATTCTAGGTAATTTGTCTTTTTCAAGCTATCTAGTAATGAATTTCTATTTGTTTACGGCTTGGGTAGATACACCTTTTTTACAAGTGGCCAAAGCAACTTGCCATCTTGTATCCATCTTCATTTATCTGAAGCTCGTGTGGATCCAGAAGTTTTATTTCCTTTTTGACTCCAAAGCAGATAGGTTAGTATTAACTTCTGTATTTAGTGACCGAGAAGACATAACCATTTCTTAAGGGTAACTTTGTTTAGTCAGAAGTGCACTATTTCTGCTTTCATCCAGAAAGATCTAAGTTGAATCGTTAGTATGTGGGGAAAACCTGAACTGTGGATATGGCTGTGATCTAATTTAAAATATGATCTGCTTTCTATTAACAGATATTCTTGTGAAAAATTCTCCTATACTAGAGGGAAAACACTTTTCATGTTCATATTTTCCTAAACAGAGAGATGATAAATTATTCGTTCTGTGTTATATTTATTTTTATAAAAGACATATACTGCCTGTGGGAGCTTTTATGAGGCAATTAAGTTAATCAATTCTTATTATAATACAAAATTCAGAAACTCTTAAGATGCAAGTGAGAGTAATTAACTATAGTAACTTTCAAAATATCTAACAACTAGGTTTATTATTAATTTCTAATAAATGGCCTAAAAGTATACGAACTTCTCAGAGCATTTATGATGGCATTCTGCAAGATTCATTTAAAAGGAAGAGATATAAACTAGCCTAATTGGTCTGTGAAGAAAGCTGAGCCCCGAGGAATTGATGCTTTTGAACTGTGGTGTTGGAGAAGACTCTTGAGAGTCCCTTGGACTGCAATGAGATCCAACCAGTCCATTCTGAAGGAGATTGGCCCTGGGATTTCTTTGGAAAGAATGATGCTGAACTGAAACTCCAGTACTTTGGCCACCTCATGTGAAGAGCTGATTCATTGGAAAAGACTGTGATGCTGGGAGGGATTGGGGGCAGGAGGAGAAGGGGACGACAGAGGATGAGATGGCTGGATGGCATCACTGACTCGATGGACGTGAGTTTGAGTGAACTCTGGGAGTTGGTGATGGACAGGGAGGCCTGGCATGCTGCGATTCATGGGGTTGCAAAGAGTCGGACACGACTGAGTTCTGAACTGAACTGAACTGAATCTTCTCAAAACTATGGAAACTGCGGAAGTAAGTGTAACTTTTTGAAGATTACTGATGAGTGGAATAAAAATCTCATAGAATGAAGTCAAAAGGTTTAACTAAAAATGTACCTTTTTTTTTTTTACATTTGTTACACTGAGTAGTCAAGAAATTTCTTCCTGACTACATACACACATTTATCTGTTGAATTGTATCAAACATTTTAGACAGAGAGAGAGAGAGAGAGAGAGAGAGAAAAAAAAGAATAACGAGTACTGTGTAAATAAGGTTAAACTGTCCTCTCGCCATGCTATTACACTTTATACATAAGTACCAAGACATCCTTAGGGGGCACTAGTGGTAAAGACACCTCCTGCCAACGCAGGAGACTAGAGACATGGGTTCAGGCCCTGGGTCAGGAAGACCCCCTGGAGAAGGAACCGGCAGCCCACTCCAGTTTTCTTGCCTGGGAAATCCCATGGACAGAGGAGCCTGGCGGGCTACAGTCCGTGGGATTGCAGAGTCAGACATGACTGAGCACATATGCTTGCAATGTAAAAGTGAGAAATACTCTCTTAAGTCAGGAAGTGAAGTAAAAACCATATATATATGAGTGCCTTTTCCTGAGAAGATCCACTCCCACCACAATCAAGTAGTAAGCAACCCCTTCTCGATTATTCTGATCATCTGTATCTATCTATTTTACAAAAATTTTTCAGAATTCTTGTCAATGCCATAATTTATCTACAATCATTTAAATGACAAAGAAAAAGGTACTGTGATTTGATGTGCTCAAAAAATTTGTATCTTTTTATCCAGCATCTGTTAGCTCGCTGTCTATGTCTATCAGTCTCTTTCAGGAGAGGTGGTTGAGGATGAAGACTAAGAACTTAAACTCCAATCTTATGATTTGATCCAAGCGCCGTACTTATTAGCTGTGTAACCTAGTGCAAGCCCTTATCGATTCTGTACCTTTTTCCTCACCTATAAAATGGGGATAATATTAACACCTATTGCCTAGTTTTTTTTTTTTTTTCACCTGTGGATTAACTGTATTAATATATGGAAGATGCCTAGGAAAGCATCTGGCACATGATAACCCTTAAAAAATGTTTGCTCTTGATTCCTCTGGTTGTGAGGAATATTAGTGGCCATGTCATAGAAGCCTAGGTCAGGAATCAGTCACTGTGTTGATGGTCAGGGTCAATTCAGCTGATCTGGACATGGGTCTCTCTCTTGCAGACATCTGGGTTAGTTTTAGGAAGTAGGTGAGAATCAGGTCCGATTCTATTTTCTAGGCCCAGTCTTATTTCTGGTCCACCCCTCACTGAGTTTTCCAGAGTTGGTCCCTTTATGAGGAAGCTTTCAGTTTTGCAAGGTTACGCCACCAACTGATCCAATACTCAGATTTAGTGCTTGGAGGCTTAAGTGGGTCTTCTGGTATTTATTTGGCTGTGTTGGGTCTTCGTTGCTGCACGCTGGATCTTCACTGTGTCATGTGAGATCTTTTGTTATGGCATCGGGGGTTCTCTGTGGCTTGTGGGCTCAATAGTTGTGGCATGGGCTTACTTGCTCCAAGACATGTGGGATCTTACTTCCCCTACCAGGGATCGAACCCATTTTGTAAGGTGGATTCTTAACCATTGGACCACTAGGTAAGTCTCCTCAGACTGGTCTTCTATCTGTCTTGTCCACAGACATTAATCACATTCTCTGTATCAGTTCTATCAAAACTAAAAGAAACATTTTTATTTTCCCACCTGCCTTTTCATGTTTCTTCTTACATAATTGGTTCAGAATTTAGAAGGAAAGTTAAAGGATGAAATTTATTGAGATTTCTTAGACCCTTGGTTATATTCTTCACTATTCTTTCATAACAGCTTCAACAAACAAGGAAGCATGATTTCTAGACAGAGTTTTTTCAATGAATTTGTAAACACTGTATGTCTTCCTTTTATGGCTAGAGAGAGGCAATAAGATCTTAGTATACTTAAGAATAATGAACACAAAGTCACTCTTTATTAGTCCTAATGGGTTTCCAATCAGGAGAGATGTATGCTGTTGATTATATTGTATTAATAAGAGTTAGAACTTCAAGACTATGAAGAGAAACATGAGCCAAACATTTATTTGAAGTGATTACCCAGATCATGTATGTGCATTTCTTAGGCACATGTATGAGTGATTCATGTGTCCAGTTGATCTAACAAATAAATTGTATCATTACAACAGGGAGCTGGCAATGAAGAGGCCATGGTAGGGTTCAGACCCGGGAAGGCTAGATAAAACTTTTCTTGAAGAGATCAGTATTTCTTCTGATCTATACTGAGAACAAATAAGATTGTTTAATTAACACCAGTTGAGAATAGACTGGTAACGGATGGAGGACAGACTTGTGTATAAAAGTGAGATATTTCAAGGTGAAAGAAGATTAAAAAACAGCAACATTTTATGTAATAAGTCTAAAGCCAATTCAGTCTACCTGCATGACTATTTAAGTCATTGATTATTGTTGTTGTTCAATCATCCATCCATGTCTGACTCTTTGTGACCCCATGGACTGCAGCATGCCAGTCTTCCCTGTCCTTCACCATCTCATGGAGCTTGCTCAAACTCATGTCCATTGATTCAGTGATGCCATCCAATCATCTCATCTTCTGTGGTCCCCTTCTCCTCCTGCCTTCTATCTTTCCTAGCATCAGGGTCAATGATTTTTAGTTTTACTTTTTTCTCATCATATATAATTGTGTATAGAAATTGGCATGTTTTAAGCATGTGTGCTTTTGTGATTAAATCATTTAATTTTATGGAAAATAAGCCTCCCCATGTGAACGATGTATCATGTTCTTGTCCATCTCAGTATCCAAGTCTGATCTGCTAAGGGTTTACACTCACTGATACTTATGTGCTCAAGACATTGGTCTACACACTACCTCATTTAATCCTCACAATAATCCTTGTAGTTACCAATATAATCCCACTTTGCAGATGAATAAATGTATCTTTAGAGAGGCTACGAGATTGCAAAGGCACACTGTTTTTATACAGATAAGCTGGGTTTTGAAGACCAGAAGTGATTGGGAATGACTCTAAACCCTCTGAGGGAGGCATAGCAATTAGTCTTGATAAAAGAAAGAGAGAAATGGAGCAAGATGGTGGAGGAGTAGGTGGACATGGAGTACATCTCTCTGATACATCAGGAATACACCTTCAGACACAAAAGTGCATGCAGAACGCCAGCTGGGAGTGGACAGGCATATCTGATCAGAGGAAAGGAATATATAGAACCACTCAAAACTCGGTAGGATGAAGGAACTAGGGGGAAATACAAGAGTGTTAGTAGGCCTGGACCTGCCCTTGGTGGGTGGGGGACTGAAGCAGGGGTCCAATTCCCACATCAGGGTGATTGTCTGAGTCAGAGGAGAAAGATTTAAGGCTGAGAGTGAAACAGCTGGTCTGTGGCAGCCTGAACGGAGTGAGGATCAGACGGTCATTGCTGCAGTCATACATATCCTGGACAGGGACACAGGTCTCCTGGAAGGTGCAGTGGCTGGAAGCTGGAGTTTAGGGATTGTGGAGAAATCCCAGAGCGAGGGCTGCTGTTGACTGAGGAGACACAGGAGAGGGGCTGTGAGGGAGGAAATTGTGGTGGTGGGGGTGGGGGGTGCCTGTGGAGGAAAGCCAGGCAGCCATGGAAGCAAGGCGATACTGCTGAGTCACACATAGCGGGTGGAGCCATCACCATAGTCTCTCTCTTGCCACACGTCAGCATCAGCAGCTGAACAATAGAGACGCTGGCCCATCCAACGCCTGATGCATTGAATTACAGAGCAGGACCTCACCCAGGGTGCCCCTTTAAGTGCCTGATGCACTGACCTACAGAGTAGGACCCCAGCCAGGGGGGCCCCTTTATGTTCCTGATGCACTGAACAGCAGAGAAGGACCCCAGGCAAGGGCGCCTTCTAAGTGCCTGAATGGTTAGAGCTACGGAGAAAGACTGGCCAAAGAGGCCTTTAGATCACCAGCTACAAGAGGCTTGAGAAAAGACTCTGATAAGGCTATAACTCCTGTGGCAGAGGCAGTCCACATCCCTGCACACTTGGTGCCACCAGGGACCCCACAACCCAAGCAGCTGCTCCACCTTCACACTCAATTCTCACAGGGGCAGAGCTGCCACTGGCAAAAAATGTCACACATCTATGCATGCAGGGTCGCTTTGGTAGTGTCTGACTCTTTGCGACCCTATAAACTGGCCTGCCAGCCTTCTCTGTCCAGGGAAGGAGGTTCTCCAGGCAAGAATACCAAAGTGTATTGGCCAATACTGGTTGTCATACCCTTCTAGAGCACTATATTTCCTGCTGCCCTAGCCACCAACTCCCCCAAGTACCCGGTGCTGCCAGAAACCCTGCAACCCAAGCAGCTGCACCACCTCCACACCTGCCCTCACAGAGGCAAACTCACAAAAGAAAATGTACTAGTTCTGATAGCGGTGGACATTGGAGGCAATAAAACACCAGATTAGAATCTGGTAGGACCAGATTAGAATCTGAGCTGCCCCCACAGCAGGTCCTGAGATCAGCACAGTGTTGGAGGGCATTGTAGGGAGGTGAGGTGGACTGTGACTCCCAGTGAGGTAAAGAACTCTGATAGCAGTGGCTTAAGAAAAACATTTATTAGTCTTATGTTTTGATTTGTTCTGTAGAGTCTTTTGGACTTTTTTTTTTCTTTTCTTTTCTCCCCCTTCTGTTGTAGTTGTCAATTTTATTGGCACTATGAAATCTAATTAAGCTTTCGAGGTTTTCTTTTTTCTCAGCCACATTTTTTACTGTTGTTATAAACCTCTGCCTCTATGTTGGGCTTTTACAGTTCTGAGGAGTTTATCTTTTTTTTTTTTAATTTCTTTTCATTTTTTTAACCTATTATTACTTCTTCTACATTTATTTCTTTGTTTGCTTTTCATACTGTTCTTTTCCCCTTGTGGTTAATCTTTAATGTATAAAAATCTTTATCTACCTCTATTTAACTTTGCATAGCTATTCTTTCTTTCTTTTCTTTATTTCCTTTCCTCTCAACATATTTGTTAGTTTTGTTTTCATTGTTTTATTCCCCAATTGGCACATTGCTTTAGTTTTGTTTTCCAGTTTGTGCTTTAGTTAGTTTTGTTCTTAATTGGTAAATATAATTTTTGATTCCCTTTCTTCACTGGATCGATCTACTGTACTTTATATTTGTTGGACTGTTTTGACTTTGCTCATGGATGTATATGTACATGTATATATTTCATTATTTTAATTATTATTTGCCTGATTTTGTAACTTCCATTTGTCTGAGGTTCATCTTTAGTTTTTTGTTATTGGATGTTTGTTTTAATTTCACTTAATGTCATAGCAAATCACTTGTGGAATCTTTGTTCCTGACCAGAGATCAAGCCCTGAGCCTTTGGAGTGGGAGCATTGACTCCAAGACCCTAGACTACCAGAGAACTAACCCTGCTGCTGCTGCTGCTGCTGCTAAGTCACTTCAGTTGTGTCTGAATCTGTGCAACCCCTTATACGGCAGCCCACCAGGCTCCCCCGTCCCTGGGATTCTCCAGGCAAGAACACTGAGGTGGGTTGCCATTTCCTTCTCCAATGCATGAAAGTGAAAAGTGAAAGTGAAGTTGCTCAGTCGTCTCTGACTCTTTGCGACCCCAACCCTAGAGAGTATCAAATAGTGAGAACTCTCACAAAAGAAACCACTTGAGTACAAGACCCAGCATCACCCAATCACCACTAGAACACTGTGCAGGACCGCTCATCTAAACAAAAACAAAACAAAAATACAAACCCAATCATCAGCAGAAAGGATTACCACCTCACCCTTGCCCAGCAGATGGGGGGGGGGCAGGGAGGGGCGGTGGTGGGAGGGTGGAACAGCACAAATCTCACCCTATAAGAATCTTACATAAACTATTGGACCAACCTTAGGAGGGCAGAAACCAAAAGGAAGAAAGAATTCAACATTGAAGCCTGGGAAAAATGAGATCTTAAACAGAATAAGTTTAAGAAAAATGAAAAGGCAGAGAAATACTACACAAGCGAAGGAACAAGCTAGAAACACAGAAGCCCAAATAAATGAAGAGGAAGGAGGCAAACTGCCTGAAAAAGAATTCAGAATAATGATAGTAAGGATGACCAAAAACCTTGAAAACAAAATGGAGAAAATGCAANTCCTACCCCAAGAAAAAAGACCATTAAATGGATAACCTAACTTTACACCTAAAACAACTGGAAAAAGAACAAAAATACCCAAAAATTAGAAGAAGGAAAGAAATCATAAAGATCCAAGCAGAAATAAATGGAAAAGAAATGAAAGAAATAATAGTAAAGATTAATAAAAATAAAATCTGATTATTTGAGAAGATAAACAAAATTGACAAAACTTTAGCCAGACTCACTAAGATAAAAAGAGAGAAGAATCAAATCAACAAAAGTAGAAATGGAAAAGTAGCGGTTACAACAGACAGTGCAGAAATACAAAGGATTATGAGAATATTATGAACAACTATATGGCAATTAAATGAATAACCTGGAAGAAATAGACAGATTCTTAGAAAAATCCAATCTTCCAAGACTGAACCAGTAAGAAATACAAATTATGAACAACCCAATTACAAGCATTGAAATTGAAGCTGTGATAAAAAAATATCTCCCAAAGAAGAAAAGCCCAGGACCACATGACTTCACAGGCGAATTCTGTCAAACATTTAGAGAAGAGCTAAAGCCTATCCTTCTAAAACTCTTTCAAAAAATTTCAGAGGGAGAAACACTTCCAAACTCATTCTGCAAGGCCACCATCACCCTGATACCAAAACCATACAAAGACAACACAAAGAAAGAAAACTACTGGGATGACCCAGAGGGATGGTACAGGGAGGGACGTGGGGGGATTCAGGATGGGGAACACGTGTATGCCGATGGTGGATTCATGCTAATATGTGGCAGAACCAATACAATATGGTAAAGTAATTAGCCTCCAATTAAAATAAATAAATTTAAATTTTAAAAAAAGTATATAAAAAACTACAGGCCAATATCACTGATGAACATAGATGCAAAAATCATAAACAAAATGTTAGCAAACAGAATTTGCAGCACATCAAAAAGTTCATACACAATGATCAAGTTGGGTTTATTCCAGGAAAGCAAAGATTCTTCAATATTTGCAGATCAATCAATGTGATATACCATATTAACAAATTGGAAGAAAAAACTGTATGATAATATCAATAGATGCAGAAAAAGCCTTTGACAAAATTCAGCACCCATTTATAAATAAAACTCTTTGAAAAATGAGCATAGAAGGAATATACCTCACCATAGTGAAGGCCATGAATGATAATCCTATAAGAAACATTATTCTCAGTGTTGAAGAACAGAAAGCATTCCCCCTAAGATCAGCAACAGGACAAGGGTGTCCACTTTCACCACTATATATTCAACATAGTTCTGGAAGTCCTAGCTACTGCAATTAGAGAAGAAAAAGAAATAAAAGAATCCAGACTGGAAAAGAAGAAGTAAAGCTCTCATTGTTTGCAAATGACATGATACCTGTCTCTTATACACATCTGCGGTGGTGGGAGGGTGGAACAGCACAAATCTCACCCTATAAGAATCTTACATAAACTATTGGACCAACCTTAGGAGGGCAGAAACCAAAAGGAAGAAAGAATTCAACATTGAAGCCTGGGAAAAATGAGATCTTAAACAGAATAAGTTTAAGAAAAATGAAAAGGCAGAGAAATACTACACAAGCGAAGGAACAAGCTAGAAACACAGAAGCCCAAATAAATGAAGAGGAAGGAGGCAAACTGCCTGAAAAAGAATTCAGAATAATGATAGTAAGGATGACCAAAAACCTTGAAAACAAAATGGAGAAAATGCAAAAATCAATTAACAAAGACCTAGAAGAATTAAAGAATAAACATACAGAGACAAACAACACAATTACTGAAATTAAAAATACTCTAGAAGGAATCAATAGCAGAATATATGAAACAGAAGAACAAATAAGTAAGCTGGAAGATAAAATGGTGGAAATAACTTCTGAAGAGCAGAATAAAGTAAAAAGAATGAAAGGAACTGAGGATAGACTCAGAGACCTCTGGGACAATAGCAAACGCACCAACATTTGAATTACAGGGGTCCTAGAAGAAGAGAAAAAGAAAGGGCATGAGAAAAATTTTGAAGAGATTATAGTTGAAAATTTTCCCAACATGAAAAAGGAAATAGTCAATCAAGTCCAATAGGTGCAAAGAGTCCCATACAGGATAAACCCAAGGAGAAACACACCAAGACACATACTAATCAAACTAACAAAGATGAAACACAAAGAAAGAATGTTAAAAGCAGCAAGGGAAAACCAACAAGGGAAACCCCTACACTTAAGACCTGGTCTTTCAGCAGAAACTCTGCAGGCCAGAAGGGAGTGGAAGGATATATTTAAAGTACTGAAAGGGAAAAATCTACAACCAAGATTACTGTATCCAGCAAGGATCTCATTAAAAATTGATGGAGAAATAAAAAGCTTTTCAGATAAGCAAAAGGTAAGAGAATTCAGTACCACCACACCAGCTTCACAACAAATGTTAAACAGACTTAAATAGTCAAGAAATACAAGAGAAGTAAAAGATCTACAAAATCAACTCCAAACGATTAAGAAATTGGCAATATGAACATATATATCATAATTGCTTTAAATCTAAACAGATTAAATACTGCAACCAAAAGACACAGACTGGCTGAATAGATACGAAAACAAGACCCATATATATGCTGTCTACCAGAAACCCAGTTCAGACCTAAAGATACATATAGACTGAAAGTGAGAGGATGAAAACTATATCCCATACAAACGGGAAGCAAATGAAAGCTGGAGTAGCAATCGTCATATTAGACAAAATAGACCTTAAAATAAAGAATATTATAAGAGTTAAAGAAGGACATGACATAATGATCAAGGGATAAATCCAAGAGGAAGATATACCGATTGTAAATATCTGTGGACCCAACATAAGAGCCCCTCAATACATGACAAACACTAACAGACATAAAAGGAGGAATTGACTGTAACATGATAATAGTTGGAGACTTTAACACCCCACTTACACCAATAGATAAGTCATAAAAACAGAAAAGTAATAAGGAAACACGTCTTAAATGATACATTAGATGAGATGGGACTTAATATTCCATCCAAATGCAGGAGAATACACCTTCTTCTTAAGTGCACATGGAATGTCCCCCAGGATAGACCATATCTTGGGTCTCAAATCAAGCCTCAGTAAATTTAAGAAAATGGAAATCCTATCAAGCATCTTCTTGACCACAATACTATGAGACTCAATATCAATTACAAGAAAAAGACTGTAAGAAAAACAAACACATAGAGATTAAGCAATACATTTCTAAATAACCAACATGTTACTGAAGAAATCAAAAGGGAAATCAAAAATTTCTAGAAACAAATGATAATGAAAACATGACAACTCAAAACCTATGGGATGTAGCAAAAGCAGTTATTAGGGGAAATTTTATAGCAATACAATCCTACCCCAAGAAAAAAGACCATTAAATGGATAACCTAACTTTACACCTAAAACAACTGGAAAAAGAACAAAAATACCCAAAAATTAGAAGAAGGAAAGAAATCATAAAGATCCAAGCAGAAATAAATGGAAAAGAAATGAAAGAAATAATAGTAAAGATTAATAAAAATAAAATCTGATTATTTGAGAAGATAAACAAAATTGACAAAACTTTAGCCAGACTCACTAAGATAAAAAGAGAGAAGAATCAAATCAACAAAAGTAGAAATGGAAAAGTAGCGGTTACAACAGACAGTGCAGAAATACAAAGGATTATGAGAATATTATGAACAACTATATGGCAATTAAATGAATAACCTGGAAGAAATAGACAGATTCTTAGAAAAATCCAATCTTCCAAGACTGAACCAGTAAGAAATACAAATTATGAACAACCCAATTACAAGCATTGAAATTGAAGCTGTGATAAAAAAATATCTCCCAAAGAAGAAAAGCCCAGGACCACATGACTTCACAGGCGAATTCTGTCAAACATTTAGAGAAGAGCTAAAGCCTATCCTTCTAAAACTCTTTCAAAAAATTTCAGAGGGAGAAACACTTCCAAACTCATTCTGCAAGGCCACCATCACCCTGATACCAAAACCATACAAAGACAACACAAAGAAAGAAAACTACTGGGATGACCCAGAGGGATGGTACAGGGAGGGACGTGGGGGGATTCAGGATGGGGAACACGTGTATGCCGATGGTGGATTCATGCTAATATGTGGCAGAACCAATACAATATGGTAAAGTAATTAGCCTCCAATTAAAATAAATAAATTTAAATTTTAAAAAAAGTATATAAAAAACTACAGGCCAATATCACTGATGAACATAGATGCAAAAATCATAAACAAAATGTTAGCAAACAGAATTTGCAGCACATCAAAAAGTTCATACACAATGATCAAGTTGGGTTTATTCCAGGAAAGCAAAGATTCTTCAATATTTGCAGATCAATCAATGTGATATACCATATTAACAAATTGGAAGAAAAAACTGTATGATAATATCAATAGATGCAGAAAAAGCCTTTGACAAAATTCAGCACCCATTTATAAATAAAACTCTTTGAAAAATGAGCATAGAAGGAATATACCTCACCATAGTGAAGGCCATGAATGATAATCCTATAAGAAACATTATTCTCAGTGTTGAAGAACAGAAAGCATTCCCCCTAAGATCAGCAACAGGACAAGGGTGTCCACTTTCACCACTATATATTCAACATAGTTCTGGAAGTCCTAGCTACTGCAATTAGAGAAGAAAAAGAAATAAAAGAATCCAGACTGGAAAAGAAGAAGTAAAGCTCTCATTGTTTGCAAATGACATGATACTGTACATAGAAAACCCTAAAGATAGTATCAGAAAATTACTGGAGCTAATCAGTGAATTTAGCAAAGTTGCAGGATACAAAATCAATACACAGAAATCACTTGCATTTCTATATACTAACAATGAAAAATCAGAAAGAGAAATTAAGAAATCAATCCCATTCACCATTGCCACACAAAGAATTAAATATCTAGGAATAAACTTACCCAAGGAAACAAAAGAACTGTACACAGAAAATTATGACACTGATGAAATAAAAAGTGATATAAACAGATGGAAAGATATTCCATGTTCCTGGGTAGGAGGAATCAACACTGGTTAAGTGACTATACTACCAAATGCAATCTACTAATTCAATACAATCCCTATCAAATTACCAGTGGCGTTTTTCATGCAACTAGAACAAAAAAATTGCACAATTCATATGGAAACACAAACGACCCCAAGTAGCCAAAGCAGTCTTGAGAAAGAAGAATGGAGCTGGAGGAATCAGCCTTCATGATTTCAGATTATACTGCAAAGCTACAGTCATCAAGACAGTATGGTACTGGCACAAAACAGAAATACAGAAAAATGGAACAAAATAGAAAGTCCAGAAATAAACCCATGCACCATAGGTTCCTTATTTTTGACAAAGGAACCAAAAATATACAATGGAGCAAAGACAGCCTCTTTAATAAATGGTGCTGAGAAAACTGGACAGCTCCATGTAAAAGAATGAAATTAGAACACTTCCTAACAACACACACAAAGATAAACTCAAAATGGATTAAAAACTTAAATGTAAGACGAGAAACTATAAAATTCTCAGAGTAAAACATAGGCAGAACACTCGATGACATAAATCAAAGCAAGATCCTCTATGACCCACCTCTTAGAGTAATGGAAATAAAAACAAAAGTAAACAAGTGGGACCTGGTTTAACTTTAAAACTTTTGCACAGCAAAGGAAACTATAAGCAAGGTGGAAATACAGCCCTCAGAATGGGAGAAAATAATAGCAAATGAAACAACTGACAAAGGATAAATTTCCAAAATATGCAAGCAGTTCATACAAATCAATGCCAGAAAAACAAACAAACAAAAAAACAATCAAAAACTGGGAAAAAGACCTGAACAGACATTTCTCCGAAGAAGACATACAGATGGCTAACAAACACATGAAAAGATGCTCAATATCACTCCTTATTAGAGAAATGCAAATCAAAACTACAATGCTATATCACCTCACACCTGTCAGTATGGCCATCATCAAAAATTCTACAAACAGTAAATCCTGGAGAGGGTGTGGAGAAAAGAGAACGCCCTTGCACTGTTGGTGGGAATGTAAATTGACATAGCCACTATGGAAGATGGTATGGAGATTCTTTAAAAAACTAGAAATAAAGCTATCACATGACCCAGCAATCCCACTCTTGACATATACCCTGAGGAAATAAAAATTGAAAAAGACACATGTATCCCGCTGTTCATTGCAGGATTATTTACAATAGCTAGAACATGGAAGCAACCTATGTATCCACTGACAGATGAATGGATAAAGAAACTGTGATATACATACATAATGGAGTATTACTCAGCCATAAAAAGGAACACATTTGAGTCAGTTCTGCTGAGGTGGATGAACCTAGAACATATTATATAGAACAAAGTGAGTCACAAAGAGAAAAATAAATATCATACTCTAATGCATAGATATGGAATCTAGAAAAATGATACTGAAGAATTTATTTACAGGGCAGCAATGGGGAAACAGACATAGAGAATAGACTTACGGACATGGGGAAAGGGGAGGAGAAGGTGAGATGTATGGAGAGAGTAACATGGAAACTTACATTACCATATGTAAAATAAGTAGCCAATGGGAATTTGCTGTGTGGCTCAGGAAACTCAAACAGGGGCTCGTATCCATCTAGAGGGGTGGAATGGGGAGGGAGATGGAAGAAAGTTTCAAAGGGGAGGGAATATATGTATACCTATGGCTGATTCATGTTGAGGTTTGACAGAAGACACCAAAATTCTGTAAAGCAACTACCCTTCAATAGAAAATAAAAACAAAGAAAAAGAGGTTGTTTCAGTAGTAGTGTATGCTACTAAGTCGCTTCAGTTGTGTCCATAGACGACAGCCCACTAGGCTCCTCTGTCTCTGAGATTCTCCAGGCAAGAACACTGGAATGGGTTGCCATTTCCTTCTCCAATGCATGAAAGTGAAAAGCAAAAGTGAAGTCACTCAGTTGTGCCCGACTCTTAGCGACCCCATGAACTGCAGCCCACCAGGCTCCTCTGTCCATGGGATTTTCCAGGCAAGAGTACTGGAGCGGGGTGCCATTACCTTCTCCCATCCAGTAGTGTCTATCCTATCCAGTAGAGTCTGGATAGACCCTATAGAAAAAAAATTCAAGAATGAGAACTATTAACATTAACTGAGGTAAAGCAAAACCTAATGAGATCACACATCTCAGCATGAAAATAACAGTGTGAAATCAACGACTTGATATGATTCGTGTTATGCTACAGCTGTGGTTTGTGTTTTCTTCACAGGTGAGAGGCCATATTATGGAAGGCGGGATTTCACGCATGGTAGAATGGTGAGGTTGGCATACCCTGCAATTTGAACAAGGACTACAGTAACTCATCATTTGGCTTGGACATTGTCATAGTGAAGTCCAAGTGTTAAAGGTCAAAGATATACAGAAAATCTTCAAAGTTGTAAGGGAAAAACTACTCTTCATATATAAGGAAACCCTCGTAAGTTCACAGGCTCCATAGCTATGGCACAAGGTCTTAGTTGTTCTGAAGCACGTGGGACCCGCCGAGATCAGGGACTGAACCTGTGTCTCCTGCATTGGAAGGTGGATTCTTTACTACTGAGCCACCAGGGAAGCCCCCTAGATTCATATTTAATCTCCGTGTCTCTATCTCCAAAGCTTTGCTCTTCCCTCTATATTTCACAAAGTGACATTCTAGGATAATAGAGATAGTTTGACTTTAACAAGATTCTTAACTAACACTGATATACCCCGTTAAAGAATGGACCATTGCATCTAAGACAGTCCAGAAGAGGTTTTTATAGAAAAGACCAATTTTTCTCTGGAATAAAATTTCTTCAAGCGTGTAGTTGTTCTTAACGTGGAACCAAATATACACAGTGGCCCAGAACCCACTGTATGCCATCTGAAAATTTATGTAAATTATAAAACATTATATAAATACATGTAAGCCATTATTTTTCTACTACTATCATGAGTATATTTCTACAGGAATTGCTAGAAATATACAGTGGTAAGAATGAAATCAATTTAGTGTCAAAAATCAGACTTAGAAATGGTTCTTAAACTAGTAGTACTTTGTGCTGTGAAGGGTATTACAAAGACTGTTGTGGTGTTACCAATTTGTGGGGAATGTGAGCACAATAAAGTAAATATATCATAATTTTAACCACATAAATAATTCATTTTATATTTTGTCATATTCATTTTCACATTCATATACACATACATTGGTATTTTGTTTTCTTTTTTTCTTTTCCTTTCAAAAATTGAGATTCAACTCTAATATTTTGAATCCTCCTTTTAATATTTAATGCATCTTTACTATTTTCTTCCGTCATTAAGTACTTTTCAGAGCATCATCTTAATGCCTGCTTAATATTTGATTGTATGTAAATTGATCATACTATTTGGCTCAGATGGTAAAGAATCCACCTGCAATGTAGGCAGGTTTGGTTCCTAGGTCAGGAAGAGCCCAAGGAGGAGGGGCTGGCAGAACACTCTAGCATTCTTGCCTGGAGAATTCCATGGACAGAAGAGCCTGGTAGGCTATAGTCCATGGGGTTGCAGAGTTGGACACAGCTGAGGGACTAATACACTTTCATGTTAAAACAACAGGGAGTTTATTTATTTCAATGTATTTAAATAGGAGCCATGTTATTATTTTCGTTATTCCAACTTTCTATGTATGCCCAATACACTCTCATAAGGGTTTCCTTTAACATTTCACAGATACCCAAAAGTAAATTCTGACCACATTTAGGACCGTTGATGTGTCCTTGCTGGTTGCTTCTTTCTCACTGAGAAAAATTTGATGTCCTTAAGTTGAGCTGGTTTTCAAGACACTGCTGTGTGTTAGTCAAACTTAACTGTTTTCATTTTTACAATGTGCCCCATATTCTCATGCCTTCAGGCTTTTGTTCAAGTGCTTGGATCCTACTGCTTATGAGCTTTTGTTTTTTCCCAATATGTCATGTGTTGATTCTTCCTGTCTTTAATGACCACTTCATGTTTTACTCCCTCAGTGAAATATCTGACCACCAAGCAACCAAGAGCTTCTATTTCTCTCTCAGCCATCACAGCTCTTTACCTAGATCAACTTTCCTTAGGACACTTATTTCTTTCTTGGATTGTTTAAAGAGATTATTTATCAAACAGCTAATGCGTAGGGTTTGAGGAGGTCCAGTATATAGCAGCTATCTTTTTCTAACCAGGTTTTGAACCAAAAAAAAAAAAAACGAGTCTAACAGGAGGCAATCAAAAAGCCCTGTAATTACTGATTAAGCAAAAACATGCCTTCTAGCCTTTCTTAGACACCTTGTCACTGACAGTACTGCTCTGGTAAAATTTATGGTGTATAGGAAGATTCTATTCTGTGCTTCCAAGTGGAAGGGAAGAAAGGAAATGGGGTTGAATATCCAGTTCTCTCTCACTTTCACTGTCAGGTAATTTATTTCAATTTTGTGGGAAAGGCTAGAGAATGAGACAGAAATGAACAGTGTTTAGCAATAATTCTTCCTTGTTGTTGTTCAGTCATGAAGTCATGCCCTACTCTTTGTGACCTCAGGGACTGTAGCCCACCACACACCTCTGTTTATGGAATTTCCCAGGCAAGAACACTGGAGTGGGTTGCCATTTCCTTTTCCAGGGTATCTTCACAACCTAGGGATTGAACCGGTGTCTTCTGCATTGTGGGCAGATTCTTTACCACTGAGTCACCTGGGAAGCCAATCCTTCCTTACAAAACCAGAATATTTCCCACTAACATCACTTAGCTTTTTGGTTTCTTAACACATTGGACTTAATCATTAAGCCCCTGGTTGCCCAGAGGTGTGTCTCCTTGGAAAGCTGATCAGTATCCCTTTGCAAAGTCTAACTCCTGAGGCTCCTTCTTCTTTTTTAATATTTAGTTTTTTAAATTTTTATTTGGCTGTATCAGGGCTTAGTTGCAGTGAGAGGGCTCTCTGCTGCAGAGCAGGCTTCTCTCTAGTTGTGGCACTTGGGCTCAGTAGTTGCCCCAAAGTATGTGGCATCTTAGTTCCCCAACCAGGGATCAAACACATGTCCCCTGCATTGTAAGGGAGATTTTTAACCTCCGGACCACCAAGAAAGCCCCTCCTGAGCCTATATCTGGAGCATCACATCTTTTTGGAGTTCTCCAGGAAGGCTGTTGGGTGAATATTTTATATCAGAAGATTCAGAAATATGCCTAGAGTGTGCTGTTTTAAAAGGTTCCAGGTCCACTCTGTATTCAAGACTGAAACTTCACTCTCTCTTCTATTCCCATCCCAAATTATGTCCAGAACTGTTCAGCTGCTGCCCCTTGGGCCGAAGTTCCCTGAAATGGGTTCAGCTTCTTCTGGACTCTGATGTGCTTTTTTGTTAAGGACTTCCCAGGCCCACACCACTGACTCTCACTTAGGATGTTTAAAAATGAACCACACATTGCCAGTGCCTAATGAAGTAGTCCCAGGCAAATCTATATTGCCAGAACCCTTCTTTTAATATTGGCAAAGCAGAGGCAATGGCACCCCACTCCAGTACTCTTGCCTGGAAACTCCCACGGATGGAGGAGCCTGGTAGGCTGCAGTCCGTGGGGTTGCTAAGAGTCGGACACGACTGAGTGACTTCACTTTCACTTTTCACTTTCATGCATTGGAGAAGGAAATGGGAACCTACTCCAGTGTTCTTGACTGGAGAATCCCAGGGATGGAGCCTGGTGGGCTGTCGTCTATGGGGTCGCACAGAGCCAGACACGACTGAAGCGACTTAGCAGCAGCAGCAGAGATAACAGCAGAATCTGAGGGAAGAAGAGAAGACAGGGGGAACTTGGAACTTGATTTCTTGCTTCTCCAGGATCCCATTCAGTCTTGGGCAGATGTCTGGAGATGGTGTCTGGCAAACCCATACCTGGGAGACCTCTCCCTTTATGAGAGACTCATCATATCCAGGGGTTGAAAATTGACCAGTGCATGTTGTCCTCTCACATCTTGAGCGGCATTTGCAATGTCGTGATTTATTGCAGTTTAAAAAATTTGCAATACTGGCAGCCCTAAGCAGAAGGTTATTTTCAGGTGTGTGTGTGTGTGTGTTTTAATGCATCATGTTTAGAACCCTTTTCTTTCCACTTCTCCTCTGAAGCTAAGGGATGTATTATAGGAGAACTTCTCCAGGCTTTTGCAAGAGGTATTCTTGGTCCTGTGCCTGGACCATGTGCTTCTAAAACTTAATGAATGTTTCAGTCTTTGCCTGAAATAGCAAGAGCTGTTAAGAATCTATTTAATTATCTGAGTGAGAAATGATGGTGGCATGGATCCATGGAATTTGGTCAGATGAGCAGAATCTAGATATATTTTGAATGTAGGAAACCCGGGCCTTGATAATTGATTGCCAGTGGGGTGTGGAGAGAAAGGGGACAGTCACAAAAATTCCAAATTTTTGGCTTCAGCCCTGGAAGAATGGAGTTGTTGCTGACAAGGGGCACCACCTAAAACCCACCTAAAAATGGTAACAGTGTTTTAGGCTCTGTCCTCCTGGTCTGGTCTTTCAGATCTGTCTGGAGATTTTACTGTCGCTTGACATATCTGTTCCCGTCTTAAGGGCTTGTTTCTCAGTTACTTACTTGTGGCTTCTCTGTTTTGGTCTCTACCACCACAGAGTTCTTAGCAGAGTCTAGATATTGTCTTCCTCTGTGCCAGGACAACTCTCAATTATTTTCCACCATGGACATTTTAGTGAAATCTGGTATAGCCAGAGGGTCTCATCTCAGAATTTTTTTTTTTAATTTTAATATTTTGAGGAGAAATGTTATGATCTAATCTCTTAGCAATTTTCAAATATGCAGTACAGTATTATAAACTACAGTCAGCATACTGTCCATTACAGCCCTATTGCTTATTTATATTATAACTGGAAATGTGTACCTTTTGACCTCCTTCACCCATTCTGCTCAACCCCAACCCCCTAATGACTACCAGTTTGTTCTTTATATCTATGGACTTGGTTTCTGTCTTTATTTGTTTGTTTTGCTTTAAGTTTTAAAGATTCCATATATAAATGGAATTGCACAAAGTATTTGTCCTTCTTTGTCTAACATATTTTACTTGGCATGACGTTGTCAAAGTTCATCTATGTTATTGCAAATGGCAAGATTCCATTTTTTTAATGGCTGATTACTATTCCATAGTGTGTGTGTGTGTGTGTGTGTGTCTTCTTTATCCATCCATCCATCAATGGGCACTTACATTTTTCTATGTCTTGGCTACTGTTAATAGTACTACAATAAAAATGGGGGTGCATATATCTTTTCAAATTACTGTTTTCTTTTTTTTTTCAGAGAAATATCCAGAAGTAAAATTTAATGGATTATATGGTGGTTCTATTTTTAATTTTTTGAGGGACATTCTTACTGTTTTTTCCATAGTGGCCGTACCAATTTACATTCCCACCAACAAACAGTGCACAAGGGTTCCCTTTTCTCCACATCCTTACCAACATTTGTTATTTCTACTTTTTTGTTAATAGCCATTATAACCAGTATAAGGTAATTTCTCATTGTGGTTTTGCATCACCTTGATGGTTAGTGATGTTGAGCATCTTTTCATGTGCCTGTTAGCCATCTGTATACCTTCTTTGGAAAAATGTATATTCAGGCCCTCTCCCCAGTTTTTAATTGCAGTTTTTTCAAAAAAGTTATTGTTATTTTTTTCTTTTGAGTTGTATAAGTTCTTCATATATTTTGGATATTAAACTTAATATATGATTTGCAAATATTTTCTCCTGTTTATTTCTCCCTGTCTTTTCATTTTGTTGATGTTTCCTTTGCTATGCAGAATCATTTAGTTTGGTGTCGTCCCATTTATTTATTTTTGCTTTTGTTTCACTTATTTTTGGAGTCAGATCCAAAAATTCATTGCCAGTATTGACGTAAGATTCTTATCACCTATGTTTTCTTCTGGGATTTTTAAGGTTTTAGGACTTACATTCAGGTATTTAATCCACTCTGAGTTAATTTTTGTGTATGAAAAGGTCTAGTTTCATTCACTTTGTTGAGTGTTTTATCTTAAGTGGATGTTGAGTTTTGACAAATACTTTTTTGTCCACTTATTGTGGGATGGTTATATGATTTTTGTCCTTCAGTTTGTAAGTGTGCTGTATCACACTGATTGATTTGCTGATGTTGAACCATCAGTGCATCCCTGGAGTGAATCCCATTGGATCATGGTGTATAGCTTTTTAATATATTATTGAATTTCATTTGCTCATATTTTGTTGAGGATGTTGTATATATGTTCATCATGGATATTGGCATATAATTTAATTTTTTGTAGTGTCCTTATCTGGTTTTGTTATCAGGGTAATCCTCATCTTGTAAAATGAGTTTGGAAGCATTCCTTCCTGTTTAGTATTTTGGAAGAGCTTGAGAAAGATTGGTATTAATTCTTTTTTTTATTTTAATTTTTTTTATTTATTATTATTTTTTTCATCTCAAGTGTACATGAGTTCCCAGTCTTGAACCCCGNCTTTTGGATTGCAGCCATTCTGACTGGTGTGAAATGGTATCTCATTGTGGTCTTGATTTGCATTTCCCGTGAAGTCATCTGGCCCTGAGCTTTTATTTTTCCAGGTGGTTTTTGATTACTAATTAAATCTCTTTATTAGTAAGTCTTCTATTTGTTTTTGGTTCAGTCCCAGAAGATTGTATGTACTTTAGGAATTTATCCATTACTTATAAGTTATCCAATTTGTGTGCAAACAATTATTTATAGCAGTCTCTTATGATCCTTTGTATTCTGTGGTATCAATTGTAATATCTCCCTTTCATTTCTGATTTTATTTATTTGACTCTTTTTTACTGATAAATCTAAATAAAGGTTTGTGAGTTTTGTTTATCTTTTTGAACAACCAGCTTTAAGTTTTATTTACCTACTCTATTGATTTTTAGTGTCTGCTGCTGCTGCTGCTAAGTCGCTTTAGTCAACTCTGTACAGCCTCATAGATGGCAGCCCACCAAGCTCCACCGTCCCTGGGATTCTCCAGGAAAGAATGCTGGAGTGGGTTGCCATTTCCTTCTACAATGCATGAAAGTGAAAAGTGAAGTCGCTCAGTTGTGTCCGACTTTTCGCGACCCTGTGTACTGTAGCCCACCAGGCTCCTCTGTCCATGGGATTTTCCAGGCAATAGTACTGCAGTGGGGTGCCATTGCCTTCTCTACTTTTTATTCTAGTTTTTGTTCTTCTTTTTTCTACTAACTTTGGGTTTTGTTTGTTCTTCTTTTTCTAATTCCTTGAGGAGTAAGGTTAGATTGTTTATTGCCAATTTTTCTTTTTTATTGAGGTTGTAGGCTTGTGTTGCTATGAACTTCCCTGTTAGAACTATTTTTGATGCATCCCATAAATTTTGGTGTACTGTGTTTCCATTTTTGTCTCAGGCATTTTTTAATTTCTTCTTTGATTTCTTGATTGATCCACTGATTGTTTAGTAGCATGTTGTTTAATCTCTATACATTTAGGAAGAAGTGAACTCGCTTAGTCGTGTCCGACTCTTTGCGACCCCATGGACTGTAGCTGGCCAGGCTTCTCTGTTCATGGGATTCTCCAGGCAAGAATACTGGAGTAGGTTGCCATTTCCTTCTCCAGGGGATCTTCCCAACCCAGGGATCAAAACCTGGTCTCCCGCATGGCAGGCAAATGCTTTATACTCTGAGCCAATACATTTGTGATTTTTCCAATTTTCTTCTAGTTTCATACCATGGTGGTTGGAAAAGATGCTTGATATGATTTCAGTCTTTTAAAATTTATTAAGACTTATTTTGTGGCCTAATATATGATCTATGCTGGAGAATGTTCCATGCACACTTGAGAAGAATGTGTACTCTGCTACTTCTGGATGAATGTTCTGCTATTAAGTCAGTCTGATCTAATGTGTCATGTAAGGCTGATGTTTCTCATTGATTTTCTGCCTGGATAGCTATCCATTAATGCATATAGGATATTAAAGTCCCTTGTAATTACTGTGTTGCTGTCTATCTCTCCCTTTAAGTCTTTTGATATTTGCTATATATATTGGAGAAGCCAATGGCACCCGACTCCAGTACTCTTGCCTGGAAACTCCCATGGAAGGAGGAGCTTGGTAGGCTGTAGTCCATGGGGTCACTGAGAGTTGGACACGACTCAGTGACTTCACTTTCACTTCTCACTTTCATGCACTGGAGAAGGAAATGGCAATCCACTCCAGTGTTCTTGCCTGGAGAATCCCAGGGACGGGGGAGCCTGGTGGGATAGGTGCCCCCATGTTGGATGTATGATTATTCATAAATGTTATGTCCTCTTATTACTTGTATCATTATTTAGTATCCTTCTTTGTCTTTTATTACGGCTTTTGTTTTAAAATCTATTTTGTCTGATATAGGTATAGCTATCCCGCTTTATTTTGGTTTCTATTTGTATGGAACATCTTTTTCCATCCCCTTGCTTTCAGTCTTTGTGTATCCTTATATCTAAAGTGAGCCTCTTATAGACAGCATGTAGATGGGTTTTGTTTTCATTCATTCAGCCACTCTGTGTCTTTTGATTGGAGAATTTTGTCCTTTTTTTTTTTTTTGAAGTAAATATTGATAGATTTGTACTTACTGCCATCTTGTTCTTTATTTTTCTGGCTGTTTTGTAGTTTCTCTGTTTCTTTCTTCTCTTGCTTTCTTCTTTGTGATTTAATGACTTTCTTTAGTGTGATATTTAGATCCCTTTCCCTTCGTCTTTTGTGTATCTACTATAGATCTTTTGCTTTGTGGTTGCCATGAGGCCTGCATATAGCAACGTATATTTATAACAATCTATTTTACATTGATAATAACAAGTTTAAACATATTCTGAAGCTCTATATTTTCATTCCCTTTGCCTTGTTTTATATTTTTTATTGCACATTTTTATATCCCTTAACTAATTAATCACTGTAGTTATAGTTATTTTTACTATTTTTCTTTTAATTTCATACCAGCTTCTTACATGATAAATCCAGTATGTTTATTATGTATGTACATTTACTAGTGACAGTTATGGAGAAGGCAGTGGCACCCCACTCCAGTACTCTCGCCTGGAAAATCCCATGGATGGAGGAGCCTGGTGGGCTGCCGTCCATGGGATCGCTAAAAGTTGGACACAACTGAGCAACTTCACTTTCACTTTTCACTTTCATGCAGTGGAGAAGGAAATGGCAACCCACTCCAGTGTTCTTGCCTGGAGCATCCCAGGGACAGAGGAGCCTGGTGGGCTGCCATCTATGGGGTCACACAGAGTCGGACACGACTGAAGCGACTTAGCAGCAGTAGCAGCAGTGACAGTTATATTTTCATATATTTTCTTATTACCAATGAGCAAGCTTTTTTTCTTTCAGCTTGAAGAAGACCCTTTAACATTTCTTGTTAAATTTTCACTGAAAAATCTGCTGATAGTCTTATGGTGATTCCCTTGTACAAAACAAGTTTTTTTTCTCTTGCTGCTTTTAAGATTCTCTCTTTGACTTTTTACATTTTAATTTTAACATATCTTGATGTAAATCTGTTTGGGTTCATTTTATTTAGAACTCCCTGAGCTTCGTAGAACTGAATGTCTCTTTCCATAGGTTAGAGAAGTTTTGAGCCATTATGTCTTCGTATAAATTTTCTGCCCTTTTCTCTCTCTCTCTTGTCCTTCTAGGACCCCAGAATATTGGTCTGCTTGAAGTTCCCTGTAAGTCCTTAAGCTGTCTTCACTTAACACTTTCTTTTCTTTGTGTTGCTCTGTTTGAGTTCCATTGCCCTGTCTTTGATTTCTCTGATACTTTTCTCTGCTTCATCAAGTCTGTTGTTGAACCCTTCTAGAGTATTTTTCAGTATTGTTATTGTATTCTTCATCTTCTTTTTCATACTGTCTTATATTTCTGTCTTTTTTGTTGAAGTTCTCACTGTGTTTATTCTTCTCCCAATTTAGGAGCGAATTTATGACCATTATTTTAAACTCTTTATTAGGTACTTACCGCCTTTTTCCCCCTGAGTTTTGCCTTGTTCTTTTGCTTGAAATGTATTCCTCTGCTTCCTCATTTTGCTTGATTTTCTGAGTTTATTGCTATGCATTAGTCACAACACTACTTGTCTCAGTCTTAAAGGAATGACCTCAGGTAGGAGTTGAACCTTGTCATTCAACCTTGTCTGAGCTCTTGGTTGTCACTCAAAGTTTAGGATTATCCAAGAATATTTACTTATTAACTTGATTTTTACTTTTAATAGCTATAGTTGTTGAGGGTATGCCAAGATCTGTCGGTGTTTCAAGGGGAGGAATCTCATCAGCACCTAGTTTCAGGCTGACTGGCAGCCAGACCCTCAGGCAGCAGCTTTTAAAGTATGCAAATACATGCAATCTTGTGGGATAGCATTTGTAAATTCTGCTGACCTCCAGAATAGGTGATCTGGAGGTATTCCCTATGGGGTACTTGCAAAAATCAAGGCTCCATGTGAATGCATGTCTTTCTGAAAAGTAGTGGCAAGCTATAGAGAAACAGAGGGAGACTGCGAAGATGGCATCCCCTGACCTACATTCCCTGAGAGCATTTCTGTAGCCTCTAAGATGTGAAGCAATCTTGAAGCCTTCTCCTCAGGCAGAAACTTCAGGACAAAAAAACAGGCATCTTTCATAGAAGAACAGGGTGTGTTTCAATCTTCCCTCTGTACAGTGCCCTGGGAGTGGTAGGCTACTAAGACTGTCTTATTGTTACAGTCCTATGGGATCCAAGAATGTAATCCTCCCGGCCCACAGAATACCCTGTGGGACAGTCACAAAAACTGTGGCACCAGACCCAAAAGAATGGGGCATCAGACACATATGAGAGCTCCCCCTTCAAATATACTGACTCTCTGGGGGCAGTAGAGGGAGAGCTTGAAAATAGCACTCACTTTCCAAGGTCCCTGGAAAGGTTTGCAGTCAACACTTGGATAAGTATTCGACTTGAAGCCTACATCAGGCTATACTATTATGCTAACCTAATAGGCCCCTTTCATAGGGGAGACTGACCTCCTAAATCTGTTGCCTCTTGCTGTGCCCTGGGATTATAGCTATTTAGGTACTTTTTCTCCATTGGCTGTAGTCTTGTTGGACCCATGGGCAGATGCCCCACCAGCCTTCCAAGCTAGGTGATGTAGAATAGTCCCTTCGTAGCAACTGCAAGAATTGGGGTGTCAGACAAAGGTGTAAGCTCCTTTGTGGGAGATCCTGGCAAGCTGGAGTGAGACAGAGGAAAACACAAAAACGGTGTCCACAGGCCTCCATTCCCTGAAAGCACATCTGTAGGCCTCTAGACGTGCACCAGAAAAGGATCCCGCTCCCGGGCCAAACTTCCTGAAGAAGCAACTAGGTTTCCTTAGAAATCAGATTTGACTTCTCACTGCTTGAAAGCCAGTACTCTAGAGATAAGCAGTCAAATCTGAGTTTTGTAACTGATTTTGGCCCTCAAGGTGTGGCAAAGTTCTATATTCTATAACTGCTTCATGTCAACATAGGTCTCCCTATTCTCAGAGTGGAAGATGTCCACGTGAGTTCGCAGCATCTCTTGCTGATGGCTGTTGCCTGTTTACTTATATGGGTAGAACAAGTCACAGTGATCTTGATGCCGACAGATACAGATTATTATGAGTAATGGTGTTAATTCCATGCTCTTGAGGCCATTTTGGAATTGTGCTAGCAATAGATTCAGTAGTATTCAAGTTGGAACTGCTCCTGTCATGGCTATAGTCTGCTCATCATGCTGTTAGCTTTTCCCTTCTGTTACAGTTATAATTTCTATAAAACAGTTCAGGAGTGTGCATCAGACACGGTTATCTATGTCCTTTGGGAAAGCACGAAAGATTCTGTGACTCTGCTGTCCTAAATCATTCACTCCTTGAGCCTACTCTTTTGTGACACAGGGAGGCCTGGGAGAATCCAGCTTTTCTACAGACAAGAGGCAGGAGACATGGAGGGGCCTTTGTGCTTGAGAGGGCCCCATAGGGTTCTGCTCAGTTTCAGCAAGAGTGGGGGTGTGTTTCAGTCTGTTCTCTGTGAAGTGCCCAGGGGGTGGCAGTCAGCTGAGAACTGTCTCCAGTTGTTACATTTCCATGGGATCCAGGAACACAAGTTCCCCTGGCCTCCAGAGCCCGGCACTCAAGCGGTTTCCCCGGGGATGCTGCTGCAAAACTGGGACACCTGATATAAAACAAAAACAAAAACAGGCTATCAGACATATATAAAAGCTCCACTCCAAGAAATCCTGGCATCTGGAGCGTGGCAGAGGGAAAGCACAAAGGTGGCCCCCACCAGTTCCTCTGTCCCTCCAGGAGACACTTTACAATTAGCAAATCAGTCTCCTTTCTCTATAGTCTGGGGACTTTTCAAACTGCTGTGACCTGGAGCAAGGAAGTCTGCATTCAAGCCCTTCCAGAATGCTCTCCAGTACCACCCTTGGGTCTAGTGGAAGCCTCTATGGTTTTAAAAGCCAGGTGTTTTGCACCCTTGTCTCTCAGGTCCTATTCTTAAAAGTTGGAGTGGGCTACAAACCCTCACTCCTCAGGGAGAAGCTCTGGATTTGTGCGATCCCTCCTGACTATGGGCAAGACCATGTCTCAGCCTTTCATACCCATGCTGATATAGCCCTTTCTCACTGTATGTGAAGTGGTTTTTCAATTAGTTTTCAGGTCTTTATCAGAGGGAATCGTTCTGTGTGTTCCATAGGTAGTAAATTCTGTTTGTCCATGGGAGGAGAGGAGTTCAGGATCTTCCTATATTGCCATCTTCGACCACCTCCTCATGAGAAGAGTGCTTTTAAATGCGTAAAATAAAGTATAAAGGATTATAAAATGAATCAATAATATTGAAAAACAGTTACCAAGAGATGTCTTCAATTTTGTGTCGTGGTTCTGTATGTACTTCCTGATGAACACATTAAATAAAAAGACCTAACATTGAGTCCAATAACCTGGTTAACTTCAAACTAATGATAAACAAAAGTAATATTTTAAGATTTTAGCAACAGGATTATGTAATAAAAATATATGTGATTTATATTGATGATAAAGTCATAAGTACTGCAAATACCACCGTGGCTTTTTGCCTACAGTATCATTGAAGGAAATGTTAAATTTGGGTTCTCCAACTGAAATTAACTAGTGAAAATGCAATATATTTTTGTCCCCATCTAAGTTCACGGGACTCCTTTGAGGATGAAGGAGCTGACCTGAACATGTATTCTACACTGAATTCATATTTGAACTTTGGAGTGAAGTAAACCTTGTATGAAGGAGGGGGAAAAGTAGGTTTCTTCTTTAACACCTATTATTTGCAAGGCACTACACTAGAATTTTTAATGTACATCGTGTCATTCCATTGTCAAAACAATGTGTAGCACATTAATTATTTTATAGATTAGAAATTTGAGAGATTGAGAGGCAGGTGATTTGCCCCAGTTCCTATGACTGTGATTTTTCCATGTAGGTGGTAGATCCAGGTCTGCCTCTACCCCAAAGGATATAGAGGAATTACTATGACCTCAGGGCATTTGGGTAGAAAACTTATCACCTCCACAAGTCTGTAATCTCCTTCAAACCAGGGTTCTAGTTGAAGTTGTCTCAGGATTCCCCACTAGCTTGCAGGGTCTCACAGTTGCTTTAAACCTAGTATATTTTGATTAATAAGTATTGAAACAACTGAGTATATTTTGAATGCAAAATAAATGGAAAAATATTTTAAATGCCTCTATTCTTGCCATCTTTAGGGAATAGTCATATAGGAGTCGATGGAGGTGACTTGGGGAGAATCTGATCTCCTGCAAATTCCTGAATAAACTTATCCTATATTAGCTACAGGGGCTTCTCAGGTGGCACTAGTGGTAAAGAATCCACCTGCCAATGCAGGAGACTCAGGTTCTATCCCTGGGTCAGGAAGATCCCCTGGAAGAGGGCATAGCAACCAATTCCAGTAAATCTTGCCTGGAGAATCCCATGGACAGAGGAGACTAGCGAGCTACGGTGTATAGGGTAGCAAAGAGCCGGATAGGACTGAACTGACAGAGTGCATGTGTAGACACATATTAGCTGCTGAGTGAAATTGTGAATTAGAAGTCTTCCTGGAGTACCTTGCCATGCCAATGGATGTATTCTTGGTTATGAGTTGTATACAGAAGCTGTGGAGACAGCAGCATCCAAATCTCTAAATTAATGATAATCATATCCAAAATAAACAGGCTAATTAACATTAACTATAATGAAAACACAACTACTGTTCAATGGTCCCAATTGCATAGTTTGTTTAGTAAAATACAAGCTTAGAAATTTCTTTAAATGAGAGAAGTAATGGCTGTTAATACTAAATCTTCCTTTTTTCCATTAAAGGCCTCTAGCATATTAATTGCATCATCAGCCCATTTATTGATTTTAATGCCTTGCAGTTTGCTAAAAATGAAATTCTCTCTCCTTGCTTTAGGATTCCTTGAGATTTAATACATACATGATTTGGGACTAGAGAGGTTCCACTGGCCAGTTTTAATTAAAAAATACAAGACGATGAAAAATAAAACTCTAGGTTCACCAAATTACTTTTGGTTCAGTGGGGGAAAAATCCAGATAAATCAGACTTTCTTGCATTTACTTTGCTAACGAGGAAATACAATCCAAGCCAAATAAATCTCTTTTTGCTGAGATGGCAATTTGTTACTGCTGGAAGTTTTATTTCTTATTGATTAGGTAATAGATATAAAGAGACTCATTACTCGTGAGTGCTTTGGCTTAAAGAATGTTAATATGGGACAACTTCAGTGATTTTGAATAATTCTAGGAGTCCACTTACTAAGGACATCCATGTTTTATTTTGCTGTTATTTGTTTTTACTATAGACCTTCTTCAAAAAACAAAAAAGAAAGGAAGCAAGTGCATTAGACAGGTGACAGAATTTTCAATTTATTTTTAAAAATTCAATGGGATTTTTTTCCTCAAAAGGCACAGCATGTTAGATGACCGAATCTTAAAGCTTTGAAAACAGCAAGATTTTCAGGTTCCTGTTTGTGTGAGCAGCGGTCCCTAGAATCTGAAGTAATGTTTACACATAGACTGTGGGAACTATTTCTGAACCCTTCCTAAAGTGACATTTTGAGGAACATTTCTATTTTCTGTTGTTTGGCAGAGTATGTGACAGAGACCAAAAAGTATTAATCAGTCTTATTTTTATTGTGCTACGTGATTCAGTGGTTTAACACAGAGCTATCTTTGGCACCACTTGAAGAGTTCTGACTCCACTCAGAGGTTTAATAGGACTTCAGAGAAGCCAAATTAGCTAGACCTGCTCTTCAGTGTGTTTTCCAATAGAATCCCATTGTTTTACTGTAGGAAATAGACATGACCAGCTGTGGGTTTCAGAGGTGACCAGCCAAGGGCAGTGACCTCAGCCATTATGATTTAAAAACCCGTTACTATCAATTTATCCAAGCATCCTCAGGCTGGGGGAGGGGCTAGAATATGCGCGTAGGGGCCAGAGCCTCTAACTGGGCAAAAGTTCTGACTTAGGTGGATAATAACTTCTTTATCTGCAGAGATGTGCTTATGCTCTTTGAACCCCAGTTTCTTTAAGGCAAAGATGATGGTTTTGTGGTAAGGAGGAGCCACAATAGGTAGAGAGCAACTGACAGACTGCCCAACACATAGAAGATGCTCAATAAAGAAAAGCAGGGTGGTAGCAATGCGCAGTGTAAAGAACCTTGAAATCGACTTTCAGGTTTTTTTTTTAAATAAGTTTATTTATTTAGTTTGGCTGTGATGGGTCTTCATTGCTGTGAGGGCTTTTCTCTAGTTAAGGCAAGGAGGGACCACTCTCTAGTTGTGGTGTGCAGGCTTCTCATCGAGGTGGCTTCTCTTGCTGCAGAATGTGGGCTTCTAGAGCTCACGGGCTTCAGTAGTTGTGGCTCCCAGGCTCTAGGGCATAGCTTCCGTAGTTGTGGCACACGGGCCTCGTTGCTCCGTGGAATGAGGGATCTTCCTGGACCAGGGATTGAACTCTTGTCTCCTGCATTGGCAGGCAGATTCTTTACCATTGAACCACCAGGGAAGCCCTCAACTTTAATTTAGAATGATAAGTCTGATTCTCAGAGTTGAATAGAGGCTAGAAGTGGAAGGTAGATCCTAGAAGCAAAAAGGATTTTCCACTGGACTCTGAAAGAGTAGGACAGTAACCTAACCCAAAAGGCTGATTTACAAAGCAAAATGCTAATTTGCTTATGTGTGATAAGATCATTGTGATATTTAGACATACTCCAGGTGATGATGGGGCTTTCTAGGTGGCACAATCGGTAAATAATCTGTTTGCCAATGCAGAGGACAAAAGAGAGGCAGGTTTGATCCCTGGGTCAGCAAGATCCTTTGAAGTAGGAAATCGAGTATTCTTGCCTGGCAAACCCCACAGACAGAGGAGCCTGGCGGGCTACAGTCCAGATTATCGCAGAAGAGTCAGACATGACAGAGCATGTGCGCATGTGCACACACACACACACACACGCACGCACACACACATGTGATACTGATAGTCCCAACCTTTTCTAGAAATCAGTCACACAGATTAATATATGGGGATCCACTATGGTGTTAGTGATTTTCCAACTTCAATTGGAAAATTGCATTGTCATTCAGTGTCTTTGTGAAGAGAAACAAGGATTGTATTGCACTGAACAGGTCAATAAATTCTGTATTTCTCAAGAGTCTAAAAGGCACTCTGATGTTACTGTCATGGGCATTTGATGGAAGTGTAACAGAGCAAATGATTATTTAAAAAAATAGTGAAAGACAGGCCTTCGGGAACTGGGTAATTGACATTCATTTTGCATCAGTTTTATTTTCCAGGTGAGTCTGTGTCAAGGGCCCACTCTCCCAGCTTGGATCCCAGACTGACAAATCTATTTTTCCTCCCCTCAGAGTTAACTAGATCAATTGCTATGACCTGCTGGCATCTTGCATTTGTCTCTCTTGATCTCTGTAAAATCGTGAGGCAAGTATTCTTTCTGGATGTAGTAGATCTGTTACTCTCGATAATTACCTCGGCTTTAGCACTGAGCTCCCCAGTACCTTTCCCTCATACTTGATCACAGCTGGGAATATACACATTGGCACTGTTTTTTACATGTGGTCCAGGGACCACCAGTTTCGGAATCTTTTGACCTGCCTGTTGAAAATACTGATTTGGGAGTTTAAGTCAGACCTTTAGAATCTCTTGGGATGGGTCCTAGGAACTTCTATCTCATTCACTGTTGGTGGTGAGAGAAGGGCCCCTAGAGTCCTTCCCTTCCGCTGTGGTCAGAAAAAGCTCTGAAAGTCCCTGGGCACCCGCTGTATGTTGGTGTTGGAAGCTTCATGAGAAAGAGCAGTGCCCTTTCCATCTGGGCTGGGCTCTCTGTCTGAAGATGAGTCTCCTCCATGGCACATGCAGTAAATAGGCCTGTATGTCCATCTCCACTCATTGAGCAGAAGAATCTGAAAACACAACTGATCCAAGAAAGAGAAAGGAGGAGAATCCATAGGCTTACAACTGGCCTATACAGAGTTGGGACGTTAGACAGGGTCTGGGTACTCAAACTTCAGAAAATCATAACAATGAGATATTTGCTGAAAAGCAGTTTCTACACCCTGATATTTGATCTTGATACCCCTTTACATGGGTTTCCCAGGTGGCACTAGTGGTAAAGAATCTTCCTGCCAAAATACAGGAGATATAAGAGAAGCAAGTTCAATCCCTGGATCGAGAAGATCCCCTGGAGAAGGGCATGACAACCCACTGCAGTGCTCTTGCCTGGAGAATTCCATGGACAGAGGAGTTTGCCATACTACAGTGCATAGAGTCACACAGTCATACATGACTGAAGAGACTTAGCATGCATGAACACACACCTTTACACTCTTAAAAAATGGCATTGAAACATGTATAATATCATATATGAAATGAATTGCCAGTCCAGGTTCAGTGCATGATACAGGATGCTTGGGGCTGGTGCACTGGGATGACCCGGAGGGATGGTATGGGGAGGGAGGTAGAAGGGGGATTCAGGATGGGGAACACGTGTACACCCGTGGTGAATTCATGTTGATATATGGCAAAACCAATACAATATTGTAAAGTAAAAAAAAAAAAAAAAAGAAAAGAAAGAAATACAACTGGCTAATAATAACAAGAATTTCAACTTTAAAAAAAAAAATTGAAAAAAATTATTGAGACCTCCCAAAGCTTTTATTTATGTTTAATGTATCAATGTTTGCTGTATTAGAATTCAAACCTGAAGAAGCTTAAAGGTATTAATACATCAAAAACTCCAAGTTATTACATTAACACAACTAGAATATTTTTACCTGAAACTATGTATTTGTCAAAATAAAAGTGATGTTTTGATAAAAATAAAAGAGATGTTATTATACACTTTTATAAATATCTTTAATGTTTGGCTCAATAGAAGACAATTCTTATATCTGATTTTACAAACTATCTGTTGCAATATGTTGTTTTATTTGAAGTATATGAAGAAAATGTGACCTCACTTAGACATGTAGTTCAAAAAGGGAGAAATATTTTAATAGCTTTTAAAGATAATTGTCAATATTCTTTTTTGATACAATACCAAAAGTTAAAAAGTGGTAGTTTTTGAAGCTTGGTTGTGATATGTTATATCAAACCATATTAAGGTACTCTGCCACATTAAAACCTCAAATTGATCTCATACCCATGTATGATTTCTTAACTTTACACATGCTATTTGGAAAATACTAATTCACCTTCAGTTCAGTTCAGTCGCTCAGTCGTGTCCGACTCTGCGACCCCATGAATTGCAGCATGCCAGGCCTCCCTGTCCATCATCAACTCCCAGAGTTCACTCAGACTCACGTCCATCGAGTCAGTGATGCCATCCAGTCATCTCATCCTCTTTCGTCCCCTTCTCCTCCTGCCCCCAATCCCTCCCAGCATCAGAGTCTTTTCCAATAAGTCAACTCTTCGCATAAGGCGGCCAGAGTACTGGAGTTTCAGCTTTAGCATCATTCCTTCCAAAGAAATCCCAGGGGCGATCTCCTTCAGAATGGACTGGTTGGATCTCCTTACAGTCCAAGGGATTCTCAA
>SJYA01002827.1:478309-553688 GCA_006410615.1 Neotragus moschatus
CTGAAGAATTGATGCTTTTGAACTGTGGTGTTGGAGAAGACTCTTGAGAGTCCCTTGGACTGCAAGGAGATCCAACCAGTCCATTCTGAAGGAGATCGGCCCTGGGATTTCTTTGGAAGGAATGATCCTGAAGCTGAAGCTCCAGTACTTTGGCCACCTCATGCGAAGAGCTGACTCATTGGAAACGACTCTGATGCTGGGAGGGATTGGGAGCAAGAGGAGAAGGGGATGACAGAGAATGAGATGGCTGGATGGCATCCCGGACTCGACAGATGTGAGTCTGAGTGAACACCGGGAGTTGGTGATAGACAGGGAGGCCTGGCGTGCTGTGATTCATGGGGTCACAAAGAGTCGGACACGACTGAGCGATTGAACTGAACTGAACTAAAAAAATGTAGAGTGCTCAGAATCAAAGGCTGCAAATGTCCACAAGGTGAGATTTGTTGGGATTTTCCTCTCTTCTTCATCTCATGTGGTAAAATGCCTCTAAGGGAATCCCTCTTGGCTATGAGATGCTCTGAAACAGGAGAGGTGGTAATGCAGGTATGGTGAGTCCTATACTTTTCTATGTGTCTATCCTCAATTTTTGAGCTCTGCAGGATTTTGTTGATGGTTTTTTGTAGTCCTGAGATATATTCATAAGTTTGACGTTGCTTCTTTATTGGTTTCATGGGAGAAGATGAGCATGGGAACCTATTTACGCTCCAAGTTCATAGTGTCACCCTCCTTGTTCTTTCAGTTACTGAGAAACGTGTTCAAAATTCTAATTAGTAATGGATTTCTCTACTTTTCCATTATTTTCTATTCGTTTTGGCCTCATTTATTTTGATGCTGTGTTGGTGGGCATCAGAACATTTAGGATTGTCATAACTTTTTTATTCATTACCTTTTCATCATTATGAAATGGCTTCTTTATGTCTGATAATGTTACTTCTTAAGTTAAACTTGTCACTCAAATAGCTAACCCAGCTTTCTTGTGATTCGGGTTTACATGGCACATATCTTTTCATGCATATATGGCATATATCTTTCCACTTTTCTGCAACTGGTGCATTAGTGGCTCAGTCATATCCAACTCTTTGCAATCCCATGGACTCTATAGCCTGTCCCTGGAATTCTCCAGGCAAGAATACTGAAGTGGGTTACCATTTCCTCCTCCAGGGAATTTTCCTGACCCTTAGATGGAACCTGAACTCCTGTATTGCAGGCAGATTCTTTACCATCTGAGCCACCAGGGAAGCTCTGTGGAATCTGTATTTTAAATGGTTAGAGCATAATGTTGGAATGTGATTTTTCATCTAGACTGAAATTTTCTGTCTTTTGTTGGAACTGTTTAAATTAGAAGTCAGCAAACTACATCCTGACAATTGTGATCATTCACTTACATACTGTCTATTACTACTTTTACGAATTGACCACCTGTGGCATTGACTGTATGACCCACAAAATCCTAAAATATTTACTGGGTGGCCCTTTAAATAAAAAGTTTACACACCCTGGTTTTGACCATTTACACTGAATGTGATTATCAATACAGTTCTATATAAATCTGCCATCTTAACATTTGTTTCCTTTTTGTCCCATTTATACTTTTTCGTCTTCCTGTAAGTTAATTATTTTTTTAAAATTCTACTTTGCCTCCACTATGGTTCACTGGCTATGCTTCTTTGTTTTTAAAGATTGCAGTCATTTCAGTTAGTTCAGTTCAGTCACTCAATCGTGTCCGACTCTTCACGACCCCAAGAATTGCAGCACGCCAGGGCTCCCTGTATATCACCAACTCCCGGAGTTCACTCAGGCTCATGCCCATCGAGTCAGTGATGCCATCCAGACATCTCATCCTCGGTCATCCCCTTCTCCTCCTGCCCCCAATCCCTCCCAGCATCAGAGTCTTTTCCAGTGAGTCAACTCTTCGCATGAGGTGGCCAAAGTACTGGAGCTTCAGCTTTAGCATCATTCCTTCCAAAGAAATCCCAGGGCCGATCTCCTTCAGAATGGACTGGTTGGATCTCCTTGCAGTCCAAGGGACTCTCAAGAGTTTTCTCCAACACACAGTTCAAAAGCGTCAATTCTTTGGCGCTCAGCCTTCCTCACAATCCAACTCTCACATCCATACATGACTACTGGAAAAACCATAGCTTTGACTAGATGGACCTAAGTCAGCAAAGTAATGTCTCTGCTTTTGAATATACTATCTAGGTTGGTCATAACTTTTCTTCCAAGGAGTAAGCGTCTTTTGATTTCATGGCTGCAGTCACCATCTGCAGTGATTTTGGAGCCCAGAAAAATAAAGTCTGACACTGTTTCCACTGTTTCCCCATCTATTTCCCATGAAGTGATGGGACTGGATGCCATGATCTTCNGGAGTAAGCGCCTTTTGATTTCATGGCTGCAGTCACCATCTGCAGTGATTTTGGAGCCCAAAAAAATAAAGTCTGACACTGTTTCCACTGTTTCCCCATCTATTTCCCATGAAGTGATGGGACCAGATGCCATGATCTTCGTTTTCTGAATGTTGAGCTTTAAGCCAAGTTTTTCCTTAGGATACCAATATTCCAAGTGTTGGCATATTATATTTTACATATGACACATTTCATATTGTGTCAACATTTGGATTACAAATTGTTGGGTTAGTTTCCCAAGGTACCATGACAAAGTATCACTAACTGAGGGAATTAAACACAGAAATGTATTATCTGATAAGTCTGGAGGCTAGAAGTCAGAAATTCCTCTGAAACCTTTAGGGGAACCTTGCCTTGCCTTTCCACCTCTGGTGGTTTGCTGGCAATCTTTCATCATTCCTATCTTTCCAGTTATACATCTTCCAAATGTCCTCTCTGTGTATTTTCGTGTTATCTTCCCTCCATGTATGTCAGTCTCTGTGTCTAAAGTCCCCCTTTTTATAAAGACAGCAGTCTTATTGGACTAAATGGCCTCATTTAAACTTGATTATTAATAAAGATACTATTTCCAAACAAAGCCACATTCTGAGGTCCTGGAGGTAAGGACTTCAACCTACCTTTTTTGAGAGACGGTCTTCAAGCCATAATACCTACAATCATTAGCATCACCACTGAACTCATTCCCAAAAGCCTGCAGTTATCATGAAGTGGCCAAGCCCACCTTGGTGAATGCCAGTGTTCCAGAATTCTAATTTTTCTTTGGCAGCTTGCATTCTGTCTTTGGCAACAAGTAATCTCAGTTGTTTTCCTTGAAGTGACAGGCTCACTTTGTTCATTTTTGAGAAAATGTCTGCCAAATACCTCAGTTTCAATAACCACAGTTTGTCAGTTCTTTTTTTCAGATAAAAATGGTCCCTCATGACAAAGGAACCTGTTCAGCTTGCAACTCAATTACTTTTCCCTGTAACATCCTTCATGAGTCAGGCTCCTGATGAAAAACTCATGTGTGATTTTTTCAGGCCTAACCAGAGGCCATTGTAAAGGCTTTGCCTGGCAGGCATCATGGGGGCTGCTGCCCTGCCCACACCACCCTTTAGTCAACAGGCAGTCACTGGATCCTGAGCAGAGTTGTGTTGAGAACGCATGTTCCCCTGTCTCTCATACTTTTTGAACGATATTTCCTTTTTTAGCCCAGGTGCCTTCATTCTTAGGTCTCTTTTCTCTGAGGCCTTGGGTAGAGGTCTTCCTCCGGTGCCTGTACTTATGGGAGAGGAGGGGAAACCCTTGGAGACACTCCCCGCCCTGCTCTGACTCAGTACCAGTACTTTTCCACTCACAGCCTCGCCCTGAGCCCTCCTTCCTGACCTCGGGGGTCCATAAAATGGCTGGAACCTTTTGTTCAGGGCTTCCTCACCAGTGATACGGACCCAAATGTCTGTGCTGGTCCACCTGACTCTGGTGAGCCTTTCCACAGGAAAAGCAGAACAGGGGGAGTTGGTGTTTCCTCCTAGTTTAGGCTCTTGCCTACACCGTCTCTTGGTAAGTTGGTGTTTCCTCCTAGTTTAGGCTCCTGCTTACACCGTCAGTCGGTAAGTGGTTAACTCTCATTTTTGGCTTGTTGCTTTGATGCGCTATTCTAACACATGACAGCTTGGTTCCCTCTGTCTCCTAGGTCAGCTCAACTCCAGATACTCGAAGGGCATCTCCTTGCAACTAGTATTTTTTACTGAAAATGGGGTTCCAGTTGCTCACTGGTCAAAAGCCAGTAAAGAGGCCAGATTGGTGGAAAGGAAAGCTTGCTTTATTTTGGATGTGTGCAACTGGGGGGTGGTGTGCAGGGTGGTCCAAAGGCCAAGTCTTCCCACATCCCTTGACAGTCAGAGGGCAAGAGCTTTTATAGGTTGAGGGAGGGGGTTTACATGCAGAAACCGCATAGTCAGCTCTGACTGTCATCTTGAAATTGATCATTGGTGGTCTCACCAGCATTATCTTGGTTGTTTTAGGTACAGTTAATCTTCCATTCCAGAGTTGATTTGTTACCATTTCTTGAGGCCAGTTCTCAGAAATGAGGCAGTTTATGTCATGGCTACAGTCTGGTCATCATGTCATTAACTTCTTCCACTTGGTGAGGGCTTCAGCATTTATAAGGCAGCTTACAGGATATGGCTCAAAATATTATCTATAGCCTTTGCTGTTGTTATTGTTGTTATTTTAGTTGCTAAGTCATGCCTGACTCTTCTGCAACCCCATGGACTATAGCCTGCCAAGCTCCCCTGTCCATGAGATTTTCCAGACAAGAATACTGAAGTGGGTTGCCATTTCCTTCTCCAGGGGACCTTCCTGATCCAGGGATTTAACCTACATCTCCTGCACTGGCAGGTGAGTTCTTTACCATTGAGCCACTAGGGAAGCCTCTACAGGCCTTGAGGAGGAACTAAAGGTCATTGACTTTGTTTAATGATTAAACTATTATTATTTCATCTCCTTTGACTGTTTCCTTTGTTTCTGCTTATTCTCACGTCTCTGATTAAACTTACTCTTCGGCTAAAGTTTTCCACAGACCAAAGGCAGGCACAGGACATGAGGAGCAAGGACCATAGGGTCCTGCTTCATTTCATCGTACTTTGGGAGGTAGCAAGAGTTCTCTATGGGTACCTCTCATTGAGTCACCTAGAATATTAAAAAGTTGTGTACTCATGATTGAGTCTAATCATATTTTTGACTTCACAATCAAGGGCATTCTTACAGGAACGCAGCCTTTTCCATTTTCATTGCAAGTAAAAACTACAGTGATGGCTCGTCTGATTTGCTGCCCCTGCCTTGATTAGTTCTGAGGCAATGGTAGCTTTACCGACAGTTGTTCTGTATCACCAGTGCAGATAACATGGTGAAAGACAAACTACAAGTTAGTGTTACTAGAAAATAGTTTTGACCTTGAGGACCCACTGAATCCTTTCAAGGACTCCCAAGATCTCTGTACCAGACTTTGAGAGCTACCTCTAGTGTGAGTATATTCTCTGAATGACACATCGCTCTTAGTAACCCAGCAGCATAGTCTTAAGAGAAGCTGTTGGGACATTTAAGGATTGGGAAATTCAAGATCTCAGCGGGCCTTGCATCTCATATCTGATAAACTACCAGACTGAGTATATATGTGCTCTTCAATTTCAACTGTGAAAGCTACATGTATTCAAGTGCATGATCAAAATCACTCAGCCAAGAGAGGGTCTGGTATGGATTTGTTTTCCTTGTGTGCTCACTCTCTCAGTCATGTCCGACTCTTTAAGACTCTATGGGTTGTACCCGCCAGGCTCCTCTCTCCATAGGATTTCCCAGGCAAGAATACTGCAGTGAATTGCCATTTCCTTCTCCAGGAGATCTTCCAAACCCAGGGATTGAACCCACATCTCCGGCATTGTCAAGCAGACTCTTTACCACTAATCCACCCAGGAAGCCCCTTGTTTTCCTTGAGCCAAAGCCCCCAAAAGAGGACAAATACATCTTTTTTCTTGTGAACCAAGTTCCATGTAGAGAGCACACAGCATCTGCTACAGGTAAGAAACTCTAGTGAGGGTCTTGTACTGATAAGTTGAAGGATGCAGGTTTTCCTAAAGACAATGCAGAATCTTTCAGGGATCTCAGATGGCAGCTGAATATTTCCAAAATTCTTAGAAACCTGTGATGACAGTTGTAGCTAGGGAGCCACAATAAATGTGTACAATAAATAAAGGCCTGACAAAGAAATGGAATTTTAGTCTTGTATTAATATTTGTATAGTCATTCAACTTGCCTCCTTACAATCCTCCAGGAGTGCTCAAGATGATATTCTATTTAACTGAAAATGTAACAGATGAAATTATCTTTCAATTTCATCTTTTCTGGCTTCCTGGCTTGGCCTCCCATTGCCAGCCATCCAGATGAGGACAAGTCACATTCTCTTGAATTCCTGCATCATTACCTATCCAGTCCTTCTGCCCGTGATGGTTTTTCCCATTTCCTTGACCTCCTCAATTGGCCAAAATCTGAGTCAGCCTTCAAGACTCAGGTCATGCCTACCAGAAATCTTTCTGGTACCTGACATTTTGATTACCTTAGACATTTGACATTCCAACTTTTCCAACAGCAGCAACCAATTTTCTCATTCTCTGTACACCAACTAGGTGCCCTACAATTCAATTCAGTTTGATTAGGAAGATACTACCTGGAGTTACTATCAGCTCANTTTTCCTAAAGACAATGCAGAATCTTTCAGGGATCTCAGATGGCAGCTGAATATTTCCAAAATTCTTAGAAACCTGTGATGACAGTTGTAGCTAGGGAGCCACAATAAATGTGTACAATAAATAAAGGCCTGACAAAGAGATGGAATTTTAGTCTTGTATTAATATTTGTATAGTCATTCAACTTGCCTCCTTACAATCCTCCAGGAGTGCTCAAGATGATATTCTATTTAACTGAAAATGTAACAGATGAAATTATCTTTCAATTTCATCTTTTCTGGCTTCCTGGCTTGGCCTCCCATTGCCAGCCATCCAGATGAGGACAAGTCACATTCTCTTGAATTCCTGCATCATTACCTATCCGGTCCTTCTGCCCGTGATGGTTTTTCCCATTTCCTTGACCTCCTCAATTGGCCAAAATCTGAGTCAGCCTTCAAGACTCAGGTCATGCCTACCAGAAATCTTTCTGGTACCTGACATTTTGATTACCTTAGACATTTGACATTCCAACTTTTCCAACAGCAGCAACCAATTTTCTCATTCTCTGTACACCAACTGGGTGCCCTACAATTCAATTCAGTTTGATTAGGAAGATACTACCTGGAGTTACTATCAGCTCCCACAAGTTTAAGGGCTCAGTTCCACCAACTGCCCCCAATTCAGACACCAGTTTTAAACCTTGGGCTTACATCCTTCTGACTGAGCAGCCATCAACTGGGGATTCCCTCCATTTCAATAAATTGCTAAAATAGTTCACAGAACTTAGGAAGGTACTTTACTTACATTTCCTGGTTTATTGTAAAGAATACAAGTGAACAATCAGATAAAGAGACATCTTGAACAAGTTCTGGATGTGTCCTGAGCACCAGACTTCTGTCTCTGTGGATTTAGGGTGTGCCATTCTCTCAACACCTAGGTGTGTTTGCCAGATCTGTAGCTCTCTGAATACCATTATGTAGGATTTTTTATATTATATATATATAGTAGGTTTCATTACATAGGCATGATTGATTAATTATTACCCACTGGCAATTAAGCCAATATTCAGTCCTTGTCACCTCCCTAGATGTTGGGGCCTGAAAGTTTTAACCTCTTTCAAGATCAAGGCTTGGTCTTTTGGTGATTAGCCAAAGGCTACCTTAGGGCCTGCCAAGGGTCACCTCACTAGGCAAAAAGATACTTTTACCACCCTTATTACTCTGGAAATTCTAAGTGTTTTAGAGACTGTGCCAGGAGCCAGGGACAAAGACCAAGTACCTTTCTATGATAACAAAAACCCTAGAAGCCAAAGCATTTTACCTCGTCTGTGTTGGTCATTCAATCCCTGACTCAATCCATCCTCATATTTCCCTATCTCAGATCAGGACTCATAGATGGGGTGACATTTAGACCTGGGATGAAGCTCAAGGATACGATGAAGGAGTCTATGGCATACATTTTTTATAATTTTGAAAATTAATTTTGGACTACCAAATATCCGTATTTTTCTTAGTCACTTCTATATGTTCTGCTTTATAGCCTAATATCAGAGGCTGGCTTAGTAATCGTGTTATTATAACTCATCCTGGGATACTTCTGTGACAGCACTTATCAAAACACTGTATCTTAATTGTTCACTTATTTTTTTATTCCACTGGGTTTGAAGTAGGAAGTCTTCCCTTTCAATTTCCCCCCAATCTAGGAATAATTCACATTCCCTACCTTGTGTCCTATCCTCTGGTCTATTTAGAAATCTATTATAGCATCCATAGTAGATTGTGGTAGTTAACTTATTTACAAGTTTCAAGATTTGGTTGCTAGATCATAAGCCAGCTGATTGTTTGGATCTCTGTTTATTGACCTTATGTTCCCAGCGCTTGACATTTTGTCAACATTTTTTGAATGTTAGAAGCCACAAATTGTCTGCTTCTTTAATGTTGTCACTCCAACTTGTCTTAACAAGCTACACTAAAGTAGCTCCCTACATATATTTTATACCTGCATTCCTGTAACATAACTCCCATCCTTGCCTCTTGGGCACATGGACTACTAACTTTTCAAACTCTGTCTTAACTCTGTGCTTCTTGCTTGCCTCATCACTAATTCACTGTTTCTCCATATTATTCATTTAGCTCAAAGCATCAATTGCCTGCTACCACACCTGAAACAGAAGCTCACCTGAATGGGCGTTTCTGCGTTGATCTCTGCTGTAAGTATCTCCAATACTGAAAGTCTTGGAAAATCTGTACATTTGGGCAGCATTTATGAAATCTGAAATACACAACTACATCCACCTGGAACATCCACAAGCTGTTCTGTGTAGAATTATATCATTTTCCTTGTCTCTCTAATAGTATTGAAGATTAGAACTAAATTTAAAAACATCTAAAGGTAATATAACAGCCACACTGTATCTTTGATTAAAATATTGAATGTACAAAATAATCATTACATCTCATCATATCAAGTTCAGTTCAGTTGCTCAGTCGTGTCATCATATCAAAGTTAATTATAAAGTCAAAGGTAGCATTGACTATAAGATTATGTCTAAGGAACATGAATGGATAATTTTTTTCTCCACTGAGACTTGCTCATTTTTGTTCCTTCAATATTTATTATCTGCTGCATCCCAGATGTTGTTTTAGCAATCAAGCATTTTTCTTGCTCTCCTGGAGTTCACAGCATGGATGGCTAAAAAACTATGTATAAAACTCATTATATACAGTGCAATAATGGCCACAATATTTATTTATGTATTCATTCAAAATATATTGTTTGAACCTGTAGTATGTGCCAAACCCTGTCATGATTTTAATGAATTATGATTTTTCTACTTAGAAGTTATGTGGGCTTTAAATATTTGATTAGTCATCCCTGTTAAATCTCTTCATTCATTTTTATTAATAGCGTCAAAAATAATNAGAAGTTTGCTTAAGCCTGAAGTCTCCTTGCCAAGGCTCATTCCTTAAAAGTAGGTACTTCCCATGGTCTTGACCCTACTCTTTGTCTCCTTAACTGCAAACTCCTCCTGGGTCATCACATTTAGGCCCATCCTGCACTCTCATCCTTTGTGCACAGCTGCTGCTGCCGCCAAGTCGCTTCAGTCGTGTCCGACAGTATGTGACCCCATAGATGGGGCCCACCAGGCTCCGCTGTCCCTGTGATTCTCCAGGCAAGAATGCTGGAGTAGGTTGCCAACGATACCCAAATCTCCCTCGCTAGACTAGAGAGCTTTTCAGTTCAGACCTGTGTATGAACTTGGCCTGTCCAAAAGGAAACTCATCTTTGNCCGACAGTATGTGACCCCATAGATGGGGCCCACCAGGCTCCGCTGTCCCTGTGATTCTCCAGGCAAGAATGCTGGAGTAGGTTGCCAACGATACCCAAATCTCCCTCGCTAGACTAGAGAGCTTTTCAGTTCAGACCTGTGTATGAACTTGGCCTGTCCAAAAGGAAACTCATCTTTGCCTTTAAGCCTCTAAGTTTCTCATTTCAGTGAAAGTGAAGTCGCTCAGTCATGTCCAACTCTTTGCGATCCCATGGACTGTAGCCTGTGAGGACCCTCCTTATACTGATGTGCCCAGACTGCTTGCCTCTCTCACTGTAGCATCAGTCAATTGATCACTACCCTTAACAACCTCAAATATTCCCACTCTTGCCCACTCCTCTTGCCCCTACCTCAGTTCAGGCCAGATCTAAGGTCTCATCCATGTGTTAAACAGTCCAATTATAATCTGAAACGATCCTATTTTAAGCCTTGCTTTCACTCAGTATGACTTAAACCAAAATCAGAGTGATATTTTGCAAATTCAGTTCTGTTTAAATTCTGTTTAAGTTGCTTATGACTTAAACCTTCTCCATTTTCAACAACTCCAGTTGCTCTCAGGAGAAACTTTTAAATCCTTTGGCTTGATAAGTCTGTGTGCGTTGTGATCCCAAGTAACTTTCCATTCTTATTTTCCTATTCACCACCTTAAACTGTGAGCCCCCAATATATGGACTATCTTTTGTTTTTCAGAATCTCTTGGCTTTCTGCACATGCTGTTTCAGGCACCTGAAGCATTCCCTAATCACCCTTCCCCACACTGACAAATAAGTGCCATGGTTTCCCATCTCCATCTTGATGTTTCACATGAATGATTTTGTTGTTTTGTTTCTTGTCTGTATTCTGTACTTCCTCATTTGAACACATCAATATGAGTAAGCATCTTTGGGACAGAATCTGGGACTTATGTGTATTTTTATATATAAAACTATATATATTAATAATACATGGAGATATATAGTTTTCCTAAGAGATAGAAAAGGGGAAAGGTTTAGCCCTTGTCTTGGTTAATGGCACCATAAATCATCCTGAAAGCAAATCAGAAGCTAAGGTCTCTCTTCCTTTCACCCTTTATATTGAGATCATCATGAAGCTTCATTAATTTATATAGGTGGGGCTGATACCTGACATACATTTACACATAATCCAATATTAGTTAGATAAATATTACTCCAGAGTGGGTGGATATTTCATTGATGAAGATAATAAACCTGGAAAAAGGAGAAGGTGTTTTTCTGCATTGCCTTGGGTCTTTATTTAAATCATGTTTTTATAAGCTGTAGAGAAAAATCAGTGTTCTTCAGCGGGTTGCTTCATCTTTAAACCTGAACTTTCTTTACATGGTTGACCCTCGTTAACTTTGGTTCTTCAATGTTATCACCACCATATGAAAAATAATTAATTATGTCAGGGGATGTGCTATGCTGTGTAGTCATTCAGTCATTTCCGACTCTTTGCAGCACTATGGACTGTAGCCCGCCTGGCTCTATCCATGGGGATTCTCCAGGCAAGAATACTGGAGTGGGCTGCCATACCCTCCTCCAGGGGATCTTCCCAACCCAGGGATTAAACCCAGGTCTCCCACATTGCAGGCAGATTCTTTACTGTCTGAGCCACCAGGGAAGCCCATGTCAGGTGATAGCTGATATTGGATAATCAAACATTCCCTTTTGATTCTACTATAATTGTCCTAGCCCAGACCTTCACCTTCACAGCACTGGCCATCTAACCGTTCCCTTTGATTCTAGTTTTGTTCTTCAAACTACCCCAGTGGAAACCCAACATTATTGCTATACTTTTTAAAACTTTCCTGTTTCTCTAGCTCTTCATTACCTATTGTCCACATTCATGCTATCAAGAAAGCAAAACCCTCATTATTTCTTTTGCTTCTCTGTGTCTCACTACTTCCTCCAGACTTTCTGAAGTCTCATAAGGGAAGACATGGCACACTTTCTCTAAAGAACCAGATAGTAAATGTTTTAGGCTCTGTGGACAAAAGGGCTTTGTCCCAACTATTCAGCTCTGCCATCGCAGCACAAAAGCAGCCATTCACAGTACAGAAAGGAACTGGCATGGATGTATTCCCATAAAACTTTATTTATGGACACTGAAATCTTAATTTCATGTAATTTTCATCTGCTCTTATTATTCTTTTGATCCCTCCCCCAGCATTTAAAATTTTAAAGCACATGCTTAGCTTACAGGCTGTATGAAAACAGGTGGCAGATTTGGCCCGTGAACTATAATTTGCCTACCCTTGCCGTAAGCCACTGTAAGAGCACCGACAATACCATGAGATTTCGGGCACAGGCTTTCTTTGCCTAACATGGCCCTATTGATTAGACAGGAAAACTTTAACCTAAGTACAGCTCAAGGAGACGCTAAGCTTCCTCAGCATCTTGTGTGAGGTGTTCCCTAATCCTTACACCCCAAAATGGGGACAGGTTGATTACATCTTTCATATTCTTTAAATATCTTGTAGATACTTCTGCTGTATAGTTCTTTTCATGCTTTAATGCAGCTACATGCTGCAATTCATGGGGTTGCAAAGAGTTGGACATGACTGAGTGACTGGACTGAACTGAACTGAACCACTCACTGAGAGTAATAAGCTATGTTTTATCTATTTTCAAATTTCTGGCTCCTTGGCATATAAAACCACTTAACATTTTTTTTTTATGGGATCATCAGGGAAAAGGACAGCTGGAAACTAAGTCCTATTTTGTAGATAATCATCTCATGAGCAGAAAAATTTCAGTATGTGCTGTGAGAGAAGCGTTGGGATGAGGATAGAAAATAATCCAAATGAGAGTTAAAATCAGTGCCTGGGTGAGTGGTATCTAAAGTAAAGTTGACTAGAATGTACATTAAAATACATTCCTTTTAAATGGAAAAATGCTAAAGAAGTTGCAGAAGTTCTCTTCAAATGTGCAAAATTAAACAAGATGTGTCTCTTTCTGCCTTACCTTTTCTTGCATTTTATAGTTCCTCAAAAATACATCAGCTTTTGAAACTTTTTTAGGTAACAGAAATAATAAAGTACAGCTAACCTCTTTGGTCTAGAGTTAAATTTTCACATTATCAAGTTAGAAAAGTCATTTCTCTTGTGATGTATTGAGTATTTTAAATGAAATTGATAAGGAGGATAAAGGTGCAGAGACTTTCATGTAACTTTTTCATCAAGATATTTCTCAACATATAATTTGTAATATAATATATGCAATTATGTATGGAATTTTGCAACCTATCAGGCAGATTGTCAATTAACTTACAAATTGTCTTCCTCTCTCAAATTTATGAGTTTCTGAGGACAATAATTGGGTCTTTTAAAATCCTTTCTCCTCTGTGACCAATATCTAACATGGTAGACTGGAATCTCCTTATAAAAGATAGGTCAGTAGCAAGTTGGTGTGAAGGTGAGGGTTTATGGGGTTTGCCAGGTGGCGCTAGTGGTAAAGAACCTGCCTGCTATTGCAGGAGACACAAGAGATGCTGGTTTGATCCCTGGGTCAGGAAGATCCCATGGAGGAGGGCATGGCAACCCACTCTAGTATTCTTGCCTGGAAAAATCCCAGGGACAGTGGGGCCTGGAGGGCTATAGTCCATAGGATTGCAAAGAGAGTTGGATATAACTGAGAACTCAAGCATGGACAATTGACCTTATACATGATAGGGGCTCAATGATTATTTGTTGGATAATTGATGGATTGGGAAAATTAAAATGTTACTTTTTTTCTCGAAGTTAACAGTTAAATATTGTACAAAATTTCCCTGATACTTTTGTCAGCCTTCTCTCTAGTATAGGACATTTATGACAAAGTCAGCTCTTGCTCTTTATTGAAAAGGCTGAAGTATTTGTTTGGAAGCCAGGTATTATTCTGCAACTCAGGAAAACTAGGCATCCAGTCCTCTCGCTCTCTGACTGTTAATGTCAGATACAGATATGACTTCGATTTTACTGGCAGGTTTACAGTTGAGGGACCACTAAATGTGCATACTTATTCTAGTCAAATCCCATAGATTATTCCAGCCTTTGGGGAAGTGAGGTTTGTGTAGCTTTGCTAAGATGTCCATGCCCATCAGCAGGTGCCAGAGGTACACTTGTGTTTTTTTTTTTTTTTTAATATTTACTTTTATTGATTTATCTATTTGGCTGTGAGGCTTCCCTGAGAGCTCAGTTGGATAAATAATCCACCTACAATGCAGGAGATCACGGTTCAATTCCTGGGTTGGGAAGATCCACTGGAAAAGGGAAAAAGCTACCCACTCCAGTATTTTGGCCTGGAGAACTCCATGGACGGCATAGTACATCAGGTCACAAAGAATCAGATAGGACTAAGCAACTTTCACTTTCATTTTGGGGCTTCCCTGATAGCTCAGTTGGTAAAGAATTTGCCTGCAGTGCAGGAGACCCTGGTTTGATTCCTGGGTTGGGAAGATCTGCTGGCTAAGGGATAGGCTACCCACTCCAGTATTCTTGGCCTTCCCTTGTGGCTTGGCTGTTAAGAATCTGCCTGCAGTGCAGGAGATCTGGGTTCAATTTGGCTGCACCAGGTATCCTGCAACAGGATCTCCAGTCTTTGTTACAGCATGTGGGACCTTTACTTGCAGCATACGAAGTTTTAGTTGCAGAAAGTGGGATCTAGTTCCCTGACCAGGGATCAAACCCAGACCCACTGCATTGAGAGCATGGGGTCTTAGCCACTGAACCCCAGTGAAGTCCTTCATTTGTTAATAATGCTAGAAAAGTCTGACATTTTCAGAATCCAGTGCAACATGGTTAGTATTATTCCATAACCCAAAGTCTTATTAAAGAAATCCAGAAACATAATTTGAAATATTAAGAGAAATATCAGTGCTATTAATTTTCCTTTGTTATTTTTCTGTAATAGAGTTCCTAAACTCATTGAGTTTATTAAGAAAGTGACCACCCTCATATGAATATTGAGGAAACATAATTCATTATTTTATGGGTAAGAGATGAACAGGACAGGCATTAAAGACAGGTATCTCTGAAAAACTTACTATTAGGGAAGCCCATAGATTTTTCTCCCTACTGTAAAAACCAAACCAAACTCTGAACGTAATCTGTAATAAAAGACAATAGTAGGACTGTTGGTAACTTTTTTTTAATGTATTGGAGTAGAGTTGATTTACAATGTTGTGTTAGTTTCAGGTGTACAGTAATGTGAATCAGTTATACATATATCTACTCTTTTTTAGATTCTTTTCCAAATATAATCATTAAAAAGTTTTGAATAGAGTTCCCTGTGCTATACAGTAGGTTCTTACTAGTTATCTATTTGATATATAAAATCCCATGGACAGAGGAGCCTGGTGGGCTGCCGTCCATTGGGTCGCTAAGAGTTGGACATGACTGAGCAACTTCACTTTCACTTTTCACTTTTATGCATTGGAGAAGGAAATGGCAACCCACTCCAGTGTTCTTGCCTGGAGAATCCCAGGGATGGGGGTGCCTGGTGGGCTGCTGTCTATGGGGTCCCAAAGGGTTGGACATGACTGAAGCGACTTAGCAGCAGCAGCAGCAGCAGCTGTGTGTACATGTCAACCCCCATCTCCCAATTTACCCCTCCTCACCTCCTTTTCCCTGCTGGAAACCATAAGTTTGTTTTCTGCATCTGTGACTCTATTTTTGTTTCATAAATAAGTTCATTTGTACCATTGCTTTTGTATTTCCCATAAAAGTGATACAATATAATGTTTGTCTAACTTCATTTGGTATAACAGTCTCTAGGTCCAGTCATGTTGCTGCAAATGACATTATGCTTTTTATGGCTGAGTAATATTCCGTTGTATATCTGTACTGTATCTTCTTTATCCACTCCTATGGGCATTTAGATTACTTCCATGTCTTGGCTATTATAAATAGAGCTTTAGTGAACATTGGAGTGTGTGTCTTTTCAAATTATGGTTTTCTCCAGAAATATGCCCAGGAGTGAAATTGCTGGATCATATGGTTGTTCTGTTTTTAGTTTCTTAAGGAACTTCCATACTGTTCTCCATGATTGTTGTACCTATTTGCATTCCTACCAGTAATGTAGGAGGATTCCCTTTTCTCCAGACCCCCTCCAGCATTTAGTGTTCATAGATTTTGATGATGGCCATACTGACTGATGTGAGGTGATACCTCAGTGTATTTTTGTGTTTTGATTTGTATTTTGATTTGCATTTCTCTAATAATTAGTGATGTTGAGCATTTTTTCATGAGCTTTTGGGCCATCTGAATGATTTCTTTGGAAAAATGTCTCTTTAAATCTTCCACCTGTTTTTTTCCTATTGGGTTGATTTTTTTTATATATTGAGCTGCTTGAGCTGTTGGTATATTTTGGAAATTAACCCCTTGTCTATTGATTAATTTATAATATTTTCTTCAATTCTATAGGTTGTCTTTTTGTGCTGTTTACAGCTTCCTTTGCTGTGTACAAGTTTTAAAGTTTGATTAGGTCCCATTTGTTTCTTTTTCTTTTTATTTTATTTACTCTAGGAGGTGAATAAAAAAGACATTGCTGTGGTTTATGTCAGAGGATGTTCTGCCTATGTTTTCCTCTTAGAGTTTTATAGTATCTGGCCTAGGCCTTTAATCTACTTTGACTTTATTTTTGTGTATGGTGTTAAAGAATATTCTAATTTCGTTCTTTTACATTAAGCTGTCCCATTTTCACAGAACCACTTGTTGAAGATACTGTCTCTTCTTCAGTGTGTATTCTTACCTCCTTTGTCATAGATTAGTTGACCATAGGTGGGTGTGTTTATCTCCGGACTTTCTGTCTTGTTCCATTGATTTGTATTTCTGTTTTAGTGGAGTACTTAATGGTAATTTTAAAAAGAATATTTTGCCATAAAAAACTTGCTTTTCCATTCTTTAGAGGCTTAATGATCATTTAAAAAGAATGTTGGCCACAAAAAAATTGCGTTCTCAATTATCATAATGGATTTACAAATATAAAGATCATGAATGCCTAGTCTTCCTCTTTAGATGAAAATAAATCACCATGATAAATAGGAAACTGTCATTTTCTTTTTGGTAATTAGTATCTTAGTCATGAAGCTTTTTTTTTTTTTTTGGTCTTGTGTGAAACCTTTCATAAACCTAAATGGATTTTTTGTGATGGAGATAGTTTTTGAAACTGTCATTACCTTTGAAATAAGATGGTAACAATTTATGTTCTATCTGCCTTCAGCTAGGTTCATTTTTATTAATGCAGAAGCAAAACTACTCAAAAAATTCAGCAGAAAAATATTTTATAGCCAGAGGAAGTTGTTATTTTGTGTTGCATAAAAGACAAACTCAGATAAGGAAAAAGAAATCTTGTGTTTTGGTTGTTTTTTCTTTTGTACAGATTAATTTCTGGTTAGGGAAATATATCTGCCACATTTAGGTACTTTTGCTTGAGTTTCATGCAACTAATTTCCATAAAAATAAAAATTTCACTAATATAATGGGAGAAACAGAGAGATACACACAATAAATGTCATTCCCTTAATTTTTCAATGTTATTTATTTTGGAATGGAGAATACAAAATATGAGAAACACCTAAAAATACTGTATAAATCACAAAGTCATTTCTACAGCTTGTATGAATCCCTTGAATGCTTATTTCTTTTAGGATATAAAAAGATCATTTGGAAAATCAAGATAAGTGTTTGCTAAACAAATTATAGAATCAGTCACCTAGTAATAATAAACATTTCATATTTATATAGTGCTTTACAAGTTACTATGTACTTCCATATATATCATCATGGTTTTAAGCAATGTCNATGAATCCCTTGAATGCTTATTTCTTTTAGGATATAAAAAGATCATTTGGAAAATCAAGATAAGTGTTTGCTAAACAAATTATAGAATCAGTCACCTAGTAATAATAAACATTTCATATTTATATAGTGCTTTACAAGTTACTATGTACTTCCATATATATCATCATGGTTTTAAGCAATGTCTTTCTTTTAAAAATAACCATTTATATCTAAAGTTATCCAGGTACCACAAGTGAAAGAAGTTGAAAAGAGAAAAGCCAATGAAAGATGACGAATCTATTAACCAGAAGATTGATGTTTTAGAAACCAACCTGGAGGATTTCAAAGCACAGATGGTCGGTAATATCCATATCAGTTACAGGGGAGAAGTCAAGTAAGACTCAGACTTATCCATTAGACTTGACAATTGGAGGGAAAATAGGGGGAGCAGTTAGAGAGAAATTGTGGGCAAAGGAGGATTTTCTGTGAGGGAAGGGAGTTTCAGGGTCAGGTCCACTCAAATGCAAATTCCCTTTCATATTCCTAAACTAACAGTCATATTTTGTAATCTGTTTTCTTAAGGTTGCCCTCAAAACTGTATAAGCTTTTGGTCCTGCAATGCCTGATCCATTTCTAATTTTGGAGATGGAAACCTAATGCAATGGTTTGAGATATAAATGGAAGAAGAGAAGAGTAGATAGGGAGTATGAGTTATTCTTTCAAGAAATTTACCTAGGGACTTCCCTAGTGGTCCAGTGGTTAAGACTCTGTGCTCGCATTTCAGGGGGCATGGGTTTGACCCCGGGTTGGGGCCACATGCCACGCAGCTAGATCTAACATAAAATAAAAATAAGAAGCTTGCCTGTGGTCAAGTGAGTCATGAGTATGCAAAGAACCAGCGTGTGTGTCCAGCACATTAATACAGAGGCCCATGCTCAGAAGGGCAGCACACTTGGGGTTTAATGCTCTCCCATTGCTGTCTTGATTTTCTCAACAACTCTTTTAACTTACGTTTTATGAATGACGTCTGATCAGACAGTAAAAGAACATAGGGCCTCATCTCCTCACACCTCCCTTCCCCAGGAGAGGTTCTCTGCCACCCCCTAGTGCTTCAGGCCCACTTAGCCTCTGCCTCCCTGCTGCCACCCCACCACCCCACAGGGTTGTGCCCCTGCCCCTGGAAGGAGCCTGAACACAAGCACAGGAAGGGTCAGGGGTGGAGATGTTCATCCTGCCACACCTTGGGGCTGGGAATGGTGACAGCTGGTACATCCAGGCTGGCAGCATCATGGGGTGTTGGGTGGATGGCCGGCCAGAGGCCATCTGTCAGCAGAGACCAGCATGCAGTCCACCTGGGACCCAGGTACTTAGTGCTCTCAGCCTGAGGTTTAAAGATCACTGGGTTTGCATATGTTAATCCCATCCTCCTAATTTGTCCCTCCTGTTTTCTGTGTTTGTGGATCACTACTGGGAGAGATTAAGAGCAGGAAGAGAAGGGGGCAACAAAGGATGAGATGGTTGGATGGCATCACTGACTAAATGGACATGAGTATGAACAAATTCCAAGAGAGAGTGAAGGACAGGGAAGCCTGGTGTGCTGCAGTCCATGGGATCGCAGAGTAGGACATGACTTAATGATTGAACAACAGCAACAACTGTATATAAAATGGATGAACAACAAGGACCTAGTATAAAGCATAGTCATGAACTACTATTGAACTATACTCAATATTTTGTAATAACCTATAAGGAAAAACAATCTCAAAAACAATATATATATGTACTAAATTGCCATGATATTAAAAGATGCTTACTCTTTGGAAGCAAAGTTATGACCAACCTAGATAGCATGTTGAAAAGCAGACATTACTTTGTCAACAAAGGTCCATCTAGTCAAGGCTATGGTTTTTCCAGTGGTCATGTATGGATGTGAGAGTTGGACTGTGAAGAAAGCTGAGCACTGAAGAACTGATGCTTTTGAACTGTGGTGTTGGAGAAGACTCTTGAGAGTCCCTTGGACTGCAAGGAGATCCAACCAGTCCATCCTAAAGGAGATCAGTCCTGGGTGTTCATTGGAAGGACTGATGCTAAAACTGAAACTCCTACTTTGGCCACCTCATGTGAAGAGTTGACTCATTGGAAAAGACCCTGATGCTGAGAGGGATTGGGGGCAGGAGGAGAAGGGGATGACAGAGGATGAGATGGCTGGATGGCATCACCAACTTGATGCACAGGAGTTTGGGTAAATTCTGGGAGTTGGTGATGGACAGGGAGGCCCGGTGTGCTGTGATTCATGGGGTCACAGAGAGTCGGACACGACTGAGCAACTGAACTGAAATTGCTGTGCTGTACACCTGAAACTAATAAGACACTGTGAATCAAGTATGTTTCAAGTTAAGAAAATCATTGGGTTTCATCCACTTGTGTGGCTTGTGGTGACAGGCCTGTGGGAAGGGAAGATGACAGGCTAGCCTGTCCCAGGCCATACGCCTCCCTGGGCTGCAGTGTGTGGACTGAGGGTGATGCAAGGGGATCCTGGCAGTCCTAAGGCTGGGCAGAGTGCAAATACCTCACGTGGTAAGACAGGACCCCTGGGTGCCTTTGAGGGTCTTCATTTCAAGGCTCTGTGACTGGAGGGAGCCTCTCTTCCTCCCAACAACTTCCTTGATTCTGGCATGGATTTGTCTCTTTGGGCTGGCTCAAGGTACCCTCTGGGGATGAGCCACAGAATGCAAATTTTATCATTTTGGTGATGCTACATTCAAGGTAAATACTGTGCCATTTGTACTTAAAACTAGCATAACAGAGTATACATATGAATGGTAAAATTTATGTTAAAATTTAATATTTTAATTTGATGGTATTTAGAATGACATTAAATAGCAAAGACAAAACAGCATGCAAGTCGAGAGAAGGAGAAAAAGAGGATAGAAGACAGGAAAACTGTTTTATATGTACCTTTAAGAGCACTTTTCTCTACTTTTTGAACATAAAGCTATAGTTTCACCTTGCACTGGCTGCTACAAATTTCATAGCTAGCCTTGTGTGTGTATGTTCAGCAGAAAAGGTAGGAGAAAGAAGACACTTGGGAAAACCATCTGCTTGATGTGAAATTTGATTTGGATTAATCAATACCATTACTTCTGATTGAATGAGAGAGTTTTACTGAACTTCCTACTTAAAATTATTCAAGTGTGTCTGATTGGTGGAGCCTGGTTCATACCTTGTGCCCTAGCTGCAAGGGAAGTGAGCATCTCACATTCTGTTTCTATATAGTACTGGCTACTCTCTGTTTCCTAGCATGAAGTTGGGGATTGTCCACACCTAGGAAGTAGTTCAGATGCTGTAGGCAAAAAATGTAGGCACCTCACTCATCACTCATATCCCTTGAACCTTACCCTTTCACTGTGCGCTGACTGACCGTGACCTCCAGTTGCCACTGTCTTTGTTATTGCTGTTTAGGGGCTAAGTTGTGTCTGACTTTTTACAACCTCATAGACTGAAGCCCGCCAGGCTCTGTCCATGGGATTTCCCAGGCAAGAGCACTGGAGTGAGTTGCCGTTTCCTTCTCCAGGGGATCGCCCCGACCCAGGGACTGAGTCTGCATCCCCTACACAGGCAGGTGAGTTCTTTACCACTGAGCCACCAGGGAAGCCCTGCCACCATCTTTGTTTGAAGCCATTTCCAAAGCCAGTAAAAAAAAAAGGTTCTGCTCACTTCACAGGGCTGGCTGGAAGTGCTGAGGGGAATGGGGTGTCATGGCTGAAGAAATCTCAGCCAGTGACTGAGCTCCCTCCATTTTTCCTCTGTGCATGGGAGGTGACAATGAGAAATGGTGTTAGCATTCAGTTGCTAAGTCGTGTCTGACTCTTTGCAACCCCATGAACTGCAGCATACCAGGCTTCCCTGTCTTTTACTGTCTCCCAGAGTTTGCTTAAGCTCATGTCCATTGAGTTGGAGAGGTGTATTTGATACCATTTCCTAGAATTTCCAAGTGGGATTATGCTCTCATGTCTCACTGTAGGAGTTGACTTGATAACATAGCATTTGCTGACTGCCTTCCATTCTCTGATCCAACTCCCCTCCCCTAGTCATGTTTCCTTTACTTCCTATATAATCACTTTGCCCTTGAATCATTTCCTAAAGGTCAGCATCTAAAGGAACTCAAACTAATACAGACACTGGGCAGCAAAAACAGTAACAAACGTCTAGCTTTCCTTGTGACATAAGCTTGTGCTTCTCTGCTTCCATAATGACTATCTGGGCACATTTCTGTAATCATACTTACTTGTCTAATGTAAAATTTCTCTAACTGCCCCCTGGTTAGACTCACAAGATCTAGGACCATGTACCTGTGACTGTGTATCACTGGAATTCATTGCAGAGGCTACAGGAAATGGTGTCCCATCGCTATCTACCAGTACACAGGTGAACAAACTCATTAATGGTTATGTGTTTATTTCAACATAACAGCTCATGAAAGATTTACATGCAAATGTTCACTTTATTACTGTTATCTGAAATCCTGATTGAAATGACTGTGGTTATCTTTATATTTTTCAATCTGCTCAATTTTATTTTTGGCTTGGTTGCTGTGTAGATGTAGGCATGTGATCCCATTAATCTGTGCATGTGAGGGTGTGCAAAGAACAATGCCTTATTGTGGCTTTTTTTTTCCTTGAAAATTACAGAGAAATGTCTCCCAAATCTGTCTTCAACTTGGCAAACATTAAGCAGACCCAAACTGGGTGGCAAACCTAGTTTCTGATCCATAATGCCTGAAAGTTTTTGAGAAATCCAGGAGAATGGGGGAGAAACCCAGGATGATTCTAATAAGAATGAGTATCTGTCTTATCAGAGACTCAGCCCATACTGTTCTATCCCATGAGTTTGGTTCTAGCATTTTCCACGGAGGTGTCCTTTAACATTTTTCTTACTGCATTTTTGGGTTGAATTTAAAGTCAGTGAAATATGCCAGCTCAGGGCTTCTCAAATCTGAGGATCTCTGTTTCTTAGAGAATAGATTTGGCTCACCAGAGCTAATGCCACCCACATTCTAGAACCCGACCAGAACATGGGCTCCAAGCCAACGTCTATGCCTCCCTTTCACCATGAAGAACAGCTTTGAAAGTGTGTCAGTGTGGAGGTCAAATCTCCTTTCTTTATCTTTTCCCTATTAATGTCACAATTATTCTTTTCCTTCTCTTTCTTAAAACAATGAACAGGAAATCATACAGATGACAGAATGTGTTAAAGGCTTTGAGCAAGTGTGTGTTAATAGCAGAGGAAGCAGCAATAAGTTTTCCAGGCACTTCCATACAGAAAAATTTGCTAAAGCAATGAAAGAAAAATATGTTTTTTAGTGTTCCAAGTTAGAGATTGTTGCTGGTTTGAATAATGGAACATGAAAATGTGAATGGATGGATGGGACAACAAAATCTCTAGGATAATCAACCCTCTTTTTTTTTTTTTTTTCAAGTTACTGGCAAGATTTTTTATTAAACTTTTTATTGTGTATTGTGTATTTTATTGAGTATAACTGATTATACTGCAGCCATGAAATTAAAAGACACTTTCTCATTGGAAGGAAAGTTCTGACAAACCTAGACAGCATGTTAAAAAGCAGAGACATTATTTTGCTGACAAAGATCCATATAGTCAAAGTTATGGTTTTTCCAGTAGTCATGTACAGATGTGAGAGTTGGATCATAAAGTAGGCTGAGCATCAGAGAACTGATGCTTTCAAATTGTGGTGCTGGAGGAGGCTCTTGAGAGTCCCTTGGACTGCAAGGAGATCAAACTAGTCAATCCTAAAGGAAATCAACCCTGACTATTCAATGGAAGGACTAATGCTGAAGCTCCAATACTTTGTCCATCTGATGTGAAGAGTGGATTCATTGGAAAAGACCCTGATGCTGGAAAAGATTGAGGGCAAGAGGGGAAGGAGGGGACAGAGGATGAGATGGTTAGATAGCATCACTGATTTGATGGACATAAATTTGAGCAAGCTTCAGGAGATAGTGGAGGACAGAAGAGCTGGGCATGCTGCAATCTATGGGGGTTGCAAAGAGTTGAACATGACTTAGGGACTGCTGCTGCTGCTATGTCGCTTCAGTCGTGTCCGACTCTGTGCGACCCCATAGACAGCAGCCCACCAAGCTCCCCTGTCCCTGGGATTCTCCAGGCAAGAACACTGGAGTGGGCTGCCATTTCCTTCTCCAATGCATAAAAGTGAAAAGTGAAAGTGAAGTCAATCGTGTCCGACTCTTAGCGACCCCATGGACTGCAGCCTACCAGGCTCCTCCGACTATGGGATTTTCCAGGCAAGAGTACTGGAGTGGGGTGCCATTGCCTTCTCCTAACTTAGGGACTGAGCAGTAACAAATCGATGATTAACAATGTTGAGAGTTTCAGGTGGACAGCAAAAGGACTCAGCCACACATATATGTGTATCCATTCTGCCCCAAAACCCCTCCCATCCAGGCTGCCACGTAACATTGAGCAGAGTTCCCTGTGCTATATAGTAGGTCCTTATTTGTTATCCATTTTAAATATAAGTGAATAAATGGTGAGCTGAAACTTCAGTTCTGAAGTAATTTTTGAATTTCCTATTCTGATTTCCTAAAGGAAATCAGTCCTGAATATTCATTGGAAGGACTGATGCTGAAGCTAAAACTCCACTCCTTTGGCCACCTGATGTGAATAACTGACTCACTGGAAAAGACTCTGATGCTGGGAAAGACTGAAGGCAGGAGGAGAAGGGGACAACAGATGATGAGATGGTTGGATGGCATCACCGACTCAATGGACACGAGTTTGAGTAAACTCTGGGAGTTGGTGATGGACAGGGAGGCCTGGAGTGCTGCAGTCCATGGGGTTGCAAAGAGTCAGACACAACTGAGTGACTGAACTGAACTGACTGATTCTGATTAAACTTGAATTTAGACATATGCATTAGCATATTTTTTGACCATTTTCAGTGAATAATTGTTTATATTTTTATTTCAAAATCATCAATTTCCCTAAATGTTTGAATATTATATTAGTTTCCCATGACTATTGTAATAAATACCAAAAACTTAGTGGCTTAAAACAATACAATTTTATTTTATTGTCTTCAAATCCTACAGGCAGAAATCTGGTATGGGTTTCATTGGTCTTAAATTAGGGTGTCAGCAAGGTTGTGTTCCTTCTGGAGCCTGGAGAGGAAGATCCTNGGTTGGATGGCATCACCGACTCAATGGACATGAGTTTGAGTAAACTCTGGGAGTTGGTGATGGACAGGGAGGCCTGGAGTGCTGCAGTCCATGGGGTTGCAAAGAGTCAGACACAACTGAGTGACTGAACTGAACTGACTGATTCTGATTAAACTTGAATTTAGACATATGCATTAGCATATTTTTTGACCATTTTCAGTGAATAATTGTTTATATTTTTATTTCAAAATCATCAATTTCCCTAAATGTTTGAATATTATATTAGTTTCCCATGACTATTGTAATAAACACCAAAAACTTAGTGGCTTAAAACAATAAAATTTTATTTTATTGTCTTCAAATCCTACAGGCAGAAATCTGGTATGGGTTTCATTGGTCTTAAATTAGGGTGTCAGCAAGGTTGTATTCCTTCTGGAGCCTGGAGAGGAAGATCCATTTTTTTTTTTCTAGTTTCTTGAGGCTGTCAGCATTCCTTGAACTCATGGCCTCTATCCTCCACCTCCCAAGTCAGCAAAGATAGATTGAGTTTCCACATTAAATCAGTCTGATTCTTATACTCTTCCCACTGTCTTTCATTCTTGGAGACCCTTCTGATTACACTGGGCTGACCTGGATAATCCAAAATAAAGTCCCTAGCTCATGGTCAGCTGATTAGCAACCTTAAATCCATCTACAATCTCAATCTCCCCTTGCCATGTAGCATAACATATTCACAGATTCCAGGGATTGTGATGTGAACATCATTGCTCACTCTTATTTTGCCTACTATAAGGTGATTTTTAAAACTACATAAAACTAACCAAAAAACATAGCCAAAGAACATAAATCACAACTGAGAATGATACAATAAAGAAATTATTGATAGGGATGTAGAATGGTCCAGATGGAGTAGAAATACTGGAGTGGGTTGCTGTCTCTTTTTTCAAGGGATCTTCCTGAACTAGGGATTAACTGGGTATCCTGCTTTGGCAGGTGGATTATTTACCACTGAGTTACCTGAGAAGCCTGCCTTTAAGCATAGTTATTGCTTAAATAGAACTGTTTGCTGCTTATGCCTAATTCTCCTATGAAATAATGAGGCTAAGGTCTTGTGTGTTCTATAAAATCTTCCTTTTGATATGAACCTAGTTTTTCTTTATGCCTTTCTCATCTTACTACAGCATGATGAACCCCAGTTTACATTCTATTGAATGATTTGCTCAGTACAATGTTCCACTTGGTAAACATTTCCATGACAACAGGTATATTCAACTGTAATACAAGAAAAATGTCTCAGTGCTGATCAACATATAGTATACATCCATGCCATACCAGAAGATCAAAGAATACCAGTCCTAAGGTCTCTGTCATTAAATACGAACATATATATATATATATGCTGTGTGCATTTGATCTGTAACATAATTCATAACATGTAGGGAAAAAAACAGAATATATTCATAACAGAAAGCCAACTCTTCCTGATAATAGTTGATATTCCTGTTCAACTGACTTTCTGTCTCATATGCCTAGCCCTTTTCTAAGTGCCTTCATATGAGTGCTGGTGTGCTATATGCTAACTCGCTTCAGTCGTGTCCAACTCTTTGTGACACTGTAGACTGTAGCCTGCCATGGAATTCTCCAGGCAAGAATACCAGAGTGGATTTCCATACTCTCTTCCAGGGGATCTTCCTGACCCAGGGATCGAACTCGTGCCTCTTAGATCTCCTGCATTGACAGGTGAATTCTTTACCACGGAAGATACCTATATACTTTAACTGATTTAATCTGTATGGTGAGTGGCTTCTGTTTCTATTTCCATTTTTCAGATGAAGAAATGAAGGCATTGGGAGACTGATTGACCTCTCCAAGGTCAACTAATAAGTAGCTAATGTGTGATAATTTGGGATTTGAATCTACTTCATCTGGCTTCAACTCTAGGCTTTTACCATACAGTATTGCTTCTAAGAACAAAACCAAAAAATGCATCCTCATGTTCTGCAAGAAGAAGACAATGTGTCAGGCTTTTTATGAAACTTACTGCTTTGCATAACTTGGTCTATTGGATATTTTTACCGCTGAAATGTCGAGGAGAAAATGACACCTTAATCATTGAAGGAGATGTTATATTCTTCTAGAAACCCCCTTTGCTGGAATGTGCTCCTCCTTTCTTCCTCTCCTCTTCATTGGTTAACTCTTTCTAATGCAGATCATACAAGGTGTGTGAGTATTATTTATTATTTTTCATTGAAGTGGATTTGTAATATTATGTTAATTTTAAGTGTACAACACAGTGATTCAATATTTTTTATAGATCATACTCTCTTTAACGTGATTACCAAAGAATGACCATATTTTCCTGAATTGTGTATTATTTCTTTGTTGCTTATCTATTTTGTACACAGTGGTTTATATCCCTTTTTAATCCCATACCTCTATCTTGCTTCTCCCCTCCTCTCTCTTCCCTGCCCCATAACACTATTTTGCTATATATGTTTGTNTTTTTTTTTTTCTAGTTTCTTGAGGCTGTCAGCATTCCTTGAACTCATGGCCTCTATCCTCCACCTCCCAAGTCAGCAAAGATAGATTGAGTTTCCACATTAAATCAGTCTGATTCTTATACTCTTCCCACTGTCTTTCATTCTTGGAGACCCTTCTGATTACACTGGGCTGACCTGGATAATCCAAAATAAAGTCCCTAGCTCATGGTCAGCTGATTAGCAACCTTAAATCCATCTACAACCTCAGTCTCCCCTTGCCATGTAGCATAACATATTCACAGATTCCAGGGATTGTGATGTGAACATCATTGCTCACTCTTATTTTGCCTACTATAAGGTGATTTTTAAAACTATATAAAACTAACCAAAAAACATAGCCAAAGAACATAAATCACAACTGAGAATGATACAATAAAGAAATTATTGATAGGGATGTAGAATGGTCCAGATGGAGTAGAAATACTGGAGTGGGTTGCTGTCTCTTTTTTCAAGGGATCTTCCTGAACTAGGGATTAACTGGGTATCCTGCTTTGGCAGGTGGATTATTTACCACTGAGTTACCTGAGAAGCCTGCCTTTAAGCATAGTTATTGCTTAAATAGAACTGTTTGCTGCTTATGCCTAATTCTCCTATGAAATAATGAGGCTAAGGTCTTGTGTGTTCTATAAAATCTTCCTTTNCTGGGTATCCTGCTTTGGCAGGTGGATTATTTACCACTGAGTTACCTGAGAAGCCTGCCTTTAAGCATAATTATTGCTTAAATAGAACTGTTTGCTGCTTATACCTAATTCTCCTATGAAATAATGAGGCTAAGGTCTTATGTGTTCTATAAAATCTTCCTTTTGATGTGAACCTAGTTTTTCTTTATGCCTTTCTCATCTTACTACAGCATGATGAACCCCAGTTTACATTCTGTTGAATGATTTGCTCAGTACAATGTTCCACTTGGTAAACATTTCCATGACAACAGGTATATTCAACTGTAATACAAGAAAAATGTCTCAGTGCTGATCAACATATAGTATACATCCATGCCATACCAGAAGATCAAAGAATACCAGTCCTAAGGTCCCTGTCATTAAATACAAACATAGATATATATGCTGTGTGCATTTGATATGTAACATAATTCATAACGTGTAGGGAAAAAAACAGAATATATTCATAACAGAAAGCCAACTCTTCCTGATAATGGTTGATATTCCTGATCAACTGACTTTCTGTCTCATATGCCTAGCCCTTTTCTAAGTGCCTTCATATGAGTGCTGGTGTGCTGTGTGCTAACTCGCTTCAGTCGTGTCCAACTCTTTGTGACACTGTAGACTGTAGCCTGCCAGGCTCCTCTGTCCATGGAATTCTCCAGGCAAGAATACCAGAGTGGATTTCCATACTCTCTTCCAGGGGATCTTCCTGACCCAGGGATTGAACCCGTGCCTCTTAGGTCTCCTGCATTGACAGGTGAATTCTTTACCACGGAAGATACCTATATACTTTAACTGATTTAATCTGTATGGTGAGTGGCTTCTGTTTCTATTTCCATTTTTCAGATGAAGAAATGAAGGCATTGAGAGGCTGATTGACCTCTCCAAGGTCAACTAATAAGTAGCTAATGTGTGATAATTTGGGATTTGAATCTACTTCATCTGACTTCAACTCTAGGCTTTTACCATACAGTATTGCTTCTAAGAACAAAACCAAAAAATGCATCCTCACGTTCTGCAAGAAGAAGACAGTGTGTCAGGCTTTTTTTGAAACTTACTGCTTTGCATAACTTGGTCTATTGGATATTTTTACCGCTGAAATGTCGAGAAAATGACACCTTAATCATTGAAGGAGATGTTATATTCTTCTAGAAACTCCCTTTGCTGGAATGTGCTCCTCCTTTCTTCCTCCCCTCTTCATTGGTTAACTCTTTCTAATGCAGATCATACAAGGTGTGTGATTATTATTTATTATTTTTCATTGAAGTGGATTTATAATATTATGTTAAAGTGTACAACATAGTGATTCAATATTTTTTATAGATCATACTCTCTTTAAAGTGATTACCAAAGAATGACCATATTTTCCTGAATTGTGTATTATTTCTTTGTTGCTTATCTATTTTGTACACAGTGGTTTATATCCCTTTTTAATCCCATACCTCTATCTTGCTTCTCCCCTCCTCTCTCTTCCCTGCCCCATAACACTATTTTGCTATATGTGTTTGTTTGTTTTACTTTTAGACTCCACATATAAGTGTTAACATAGAGTGTTTGTCTTTCTTTGAATTATTTCACTTAGCACATGCTCTCTATGTCCATGCCCATTGTGGCAAGTGGTGGGGTGTCATTCCTTTTATGGCCGAGTAATATTCCATTGTACACTGCATCTTCTTTATTCATTCATTGGTTGATGGACATTTAGGTTACTTCCATATCTTGACTATTGTATATAGTGCTGCTATGAACATTGGGTTGTATGTATTTTTTCTTGTTAATATTTTCCTTTTTATTCAGATATATGCTCAGAATCGAAATTTTTGGATCATATTGCAGTCCTATTTTTAGTTTTTCAAAGAACCTTGATATTGTTTTCCATAGTGGCAGCACCAATTTATTAATGCATTCCCACCAACAAGTATTCCCACCACCAAAAGTATTCCATTTTCTCTATATCCTTCCCAACATCTGTTATTTGTGGCCTTTTTTATGATAGCCTTTCTGACAGGTGTGACAATATTTTATTTCTGAAGCTTTATATTTATTACACTTCCCAAAACATAATTTTTACATGGGTACAGGAGAAAGTAGTGTTGATCACACTGCGGTTCACTGTTCCTTGCACATACCCTCAAATCCCATGCATCTCACTGTGTCCTACTCCCCTAGCTAAATCAAAGTCCGCTTAATCCAATATTTTGCCTCCACTGTGCCTTCACCTGAAGCACTGACCAGTGCTGGACAGAAACACAACCATGACAACTGGTAATATCTTGATTCTATGATTCCTGACTGTCAGTGGGGATTCCTGACTGTAAGTGCCTATTTCTGGCAATTATACTGTAGTCCGCCATCCCTTCACTCACATTCTTCTGAAAGACTATTTCTCCTCTCTGTTTGAACATTGAACACTGTCTCACTTTTCCTCTGACTGATGTGTTGATTCTTATTTTGCTGAAGGAAAACGCCCTCAAGGTCACATGACCACCCCTGTCCACCTACATGTGTCTATGCTTGTAACTCTTGCATCCCTCCTGCTACACCAGTAAAGTATCTTACTCTCCCACTGCTGCTGCTAAGTCGCTTCAGTTGTGTCCGACTCTGTGAGACCCCATAGACGGCAGCCCACCAGGCTCCGCTGTCCCTGGGATTCTCCAGGCAAGAACACTGGAGTGGGTTGCCATTTCCTTCTCCAATGCATGAAAGTGAAAAGTGAAAGTGAAGTCGCTCAGTCGTGTCTGGCTCTTAGCGACCCCATGGACTGCAGCCTACCAGGCTCCTCTGTCCATGGGATTTTCCAGGCAAGAGTACTGGAGTGGAGTGCCATTGCCTTCTCCGACTCTTCTGCTAGATCGTGAAAATTCAAGCTGAGCCTTCCAGTGAGTCTTCCTTTTTTCCCAAAAACTTCAGTTATTTCCTCTTCTACTGAAGCATCATCCTTCCAATCTTTGCTCAAACATCACTTTCCATTTGAGGACTTTTCCCACAACTTCATGTCCAATTGCACACCAGACTTCCTATTCCCCTTTTCTACTTTATTTACCTTTATAGTAATTATCACTATTTAACAGACTGTATAGTTTACTGATTTGATTACTGTCTGCTTGTCTCCTCCCCCACCACTTCCAAATTAAGTTCCTCAGGATGGGGATATTTTATGTTTTCTTCCCTGCTGTATACTGGTATCTAGAACAATATGGAGCAGAAATGAGTATGCAATATGTATTTCGTGCATGAATGGCTGAAGTAAGGCAACGGTATTTTGTATAATTTACAAGCTGTTTTCATAGTCATTCTCTCATTAATCACACCCACTCAGTCCCTGGTGGCTCCATGGTAAAGGATCCACCTGCCAGTGCAGGAGACGTGAGGTGGGTTCGATTCCTGGGTGGGGAAGATCCCCTGAAGAAGGAAATGGTAACTCACTCTAGTATTCTTGCTTGGGAAATCCCCTGGACAGAGGAACCTGGTGGGCTACGGTCCATGGGGTCGTGAAGAGTTGGACACGACTTAGTGATTAAAACAACAATTTGGTAAATATAAAATGACTGATATCATTCAGTTCAATTCAGTCGCTCAGTCATGTCTGACTCTTTGCGACCCCATGAATTGCAGCATGCCAGGCCTCCCTGTCCATCATTAGTTCCACTTTATAAAAATAAAAACTGAACCTTAGAGAGTTGGAGAAAAACTAGCATTGGATCCTTGGTATCCAGCTCCTAATTTATTGTACATTATTCTCTTATTCAATAAATAAATACTGAATGCCTGCTGTGTACCAGACACTGTGCTGTGTGCTGGGGAAGGTAGATGTCTCTACCTTCCAGGGTGGGCTTCCCAGGTGGCTCAGATGATCAAGAATCCACTTATAATGTATGAAAGCGGGGTTCAGTCCCTGGACCAGGAAGATCCCCTGGAGTAGGAAATGGCAACCCACTCCAGTAGTCTTGCCTGCAGAATTCCATGGTCAGAGGAGACTGGCAGACTAAAGTCCATGGGGTTGCAAAGAGTCGGACATGACTGAGAGATGAACACTTTCACTTTCACCTTCCAGGAGCCCAGAGTCTGTAAAGCTCCCCAGATACTCTGGTTCTAGGATGAAAGTCTGAATGAGGGTAGTATGAGGATGGCAGAAGAAACACATGGGGAGTGGTGGCCAGTTCTACCTGGTGGGAGCAAGAAAGGTTATACTTATGCTGAGTCCTGAAAATCGAGCCCCAGTTTGCCAGGTAAGTAGAGAACAGAAAAAAAATCTAGATAAAGGTACAAGTGAGAATAAAGACATCATTATTCTGCTTATTATATTAACATTGACATTTGAGGTTCACTGCAATGAATGAAATCTCTTTGGTCTGGGTATAAAAAGTTTCTAAAGAATGGGAATAAAAAAGACTGACTATGTAATGAATATTTTAGTAACTATGTTGGGGAAAGAAAGCACTTATGGGGATATGAATAGTTCTGATTTTATTTTTTAAAAATCAAAACTTTTTATTGGAATTAACAGGTGAATAGGCTCTGAGAAAGAAATGAAATAGCCCAAGCAGAAGCTTTAAGCATGTTTATCTCCAAGGGGATATTGATTTGAGTACAAATGTGAAATCAACTTTTCTGTCAATTTGTCCAAACCCGACTTTAGCTGGGAGAGGGTAGCTGTGATTGTGCTAAGGCTTCAGCAGACACATGCTGTATACTGTACACTGTGGACCCTATGAATGGAAATATCTACCTCCACATGCATCCAGCATCTAACTCTTCACTAGCAAAGTCCTTCCCTGAATTTGACTCCGTGATGATAAATGTCTGCATGAGCTTCTTTTTGGTAGTATGGTTAGAATCACCCAGAAGGAGGCAAGAGAGACCTAAGTTTGGGTGAGGATATAGGAAAAGTGAATGAAGACTTCAAAAAAGTTGAAAGTTTTGGTTCTGGTGATCAAAATACATTGAAATTCCAATGTACTTAGAATTCAAAACTGAGGGAGTTTCTTAGTGTTTCTTTATAAAATTTAAATTTCTTTTTATCAAGATCATACATATTCAAAAAAGTTTTTTAAACAAGCTTATGAATAACAGTAGTTTGCCTGCTTGTCTCCTCCCTACTTCTTATTCAGGCATTCTAGAGGCAGCCACTTTTAACTCTTTGATCTGTTTCTTCTGTATTTCTAAATAACACACTCATATTGTTATTTCTTTATTTTTCAACTTCAGATATGTTTTATTGACTCCTGTTCTGAGAGAGAAACAATTAGCCCTCCAACTACTGTACTCCCCACCAACACTTTGCTTTTCCCATTTTCCAAATACAGTTATTCTGCAAAAGGTCAATATTACACTGTTTACATTTTAAGATTGTGGGTGGGCATTTTGTGTATGTTCATAATAGAGGTCTATGTACATTGAAAACAATACATTTTTTTAAATTTGGGATTTCTTAATGGTACAAATTTTAAATATTTAAGCGTTTGGATTCAACTTGCAACTTTTATTATTCTATCTCTAATCAATTATTAATAAACATTAATAAGAGGATTTTACTAATGTTTGTTGCATTTACAAATTTAGCCCATTTAAATCCTATAAACAGCTTTGAACTTACTTTCTATTTAGTGTTTTCAAGTGTTTCATTTTGCTGACTAGGAAACCAAACCAATAATTTAAACAATCTGAAGAAACCTAGCTAAGTAAACTTATAAATATTGTGACCCTCCACTTATCCTGAACATTCTAACAAGGTTGATATACTTTCTAAAATTCTATTATACTTTCCAACTGAAAACCTCAAGACAAAATCAGATACTCTAGAATATTAGGACTAATCTGTTGGATTAATTAGTTGGTTGGAATGCCAGATTCTTAAATTCCAAATTAAAACAGAGATGTTAATGTGTCTGTCATGGGCTAAATTTAGTATATTATAGTTTAACCTAAATTTCCCAGAGTTAAAAACACTTACACAAAAAGTTACCTTTTTTTCTGAGCAAAGTGGAATTCCTATATTGGTTGACAGTACTGGCCTAAGCTAAAGCCTAAAATTATTACTTTTTAAAGGTAAATTAAAAAAAAAATTGATCTTGGTCCTGTGCCTGGGATTCTAGTAACTGATTAATTTTTGTTTGATTTAACTCTGAATCTCTCCATCCAGGCCACCAAAATCAGGTTGTTTCATCACGTAATTGGATTATTCTGGTTGATAATATTCTGATTCTTTTAATAGTCTCCACTTTTGGTAAGGTCACAACATCTACAGATATTTAAATAATATCTAATTTTACTTTATCTACTTCTCTTGTCTTGATGTCATTCTAAATAACAATCACTATATAAATATTACTCCAAGTGATCTGCATCATTTTCTATTATTAGATTTCTTACCCTGAGTCTGAGTGAACTCCAGGAGTTAGTGATGGACAGGGAGGCCTGGCATGCTGCGATTCATGGGATCACAAAGAGTTGGACACAACTGAGTGACTGAACTGAACTGAGCTGAAAAATATTATTTTTCGTTGTTTTTACATTTGCTTTGTAATTTTGTTTCTACTATAGTTTATGGAACTAAGACATGCTCAGTTTTGTTTTACAATATAATATATCTGAAATTAAAACTCCAAAATGAAAGTTTGCAAAGACTTTGATCAGTTGGTATTTCCTCTTTATACATGGTGTAATAGAAATCCATGTCTATATATTATTAAGTCTAAAGTTCAATAAATACAGAAGAAAGCAGAGTTATATTTAATTGATTATCAGTCTTTTCTTAGTAGTATATAAAATAATGATGGTAAGTTTTATTGTTAAAATGTATTTTATTGAAGTATAGTTGATTTACAATGTTGTGTTAATTTCTGCTATACAGAAAAGTGATTCATTTTCATATAAATATATAAATATGCATTCTTTTTCATATTCTTTCCCATTACAGTTTATCATAGGATATTGAATATAGTTCCTATGCTAAAAATCAGGGCTTTGTTGTTTATCTATTCTATATATAATAGTATCTGCTAAGACCAAACTACCATTCCATCCCTTCCCCTCCCCTTTGGCAAGCAGAAGTATGTTCTCTATGTTTGTGACTCTGTTTCTCTTTCACAGACAAGTTCATTTGTGTCACATTATAAATTACACATATAAATGATATCATATGGTATTTGTCTTTGTTTTTGACTTACTTCACTTAGTATGATAATATCTAGGGCCATCTGTGTTGCTGCAAATGGCATTATTTCATTCTTTTTATGGCTGAGTAGTGGCACCCCACTCCAGTACTCTTGCCTGGAAAATCCCATAGGCAGAGGAGCCTGGTAGGCTGCAGTCCATGGGGTCGCTGACAGTCGGACACGACTGAGCGACTTCACTTTCACTTTTCACTTTCGTGCACTGGAGAAGGAAATGGCAGCCCACTCCAGTGTTCTTGCCTGGAGAATCCCAGGGATAGGGGAGCCTGGTGGGCGGCCGTCTATGGGGTCTCACAGAGTCGGACACAACTGAGGGACTTAGCAGCAGCAGTCCATTGTGTATAGGTACCATATCTTCTTTATCCATTCATTTGTTGATGAACGTTTAGGTTGCTTCAGTGTCTTGGCTGTTGGAACAGTGCTGCTTATGGATGGTGCATNGGCCGTCTATGGGGTCTCACAGAGTCGGACACAACTGAGGGACTTAGCAGCAGCAGTCCATTGTGTATAGGTACCATATCTTCTTTATCCATTCATTTGTTGATGAACGTTTAGGTTGCTTCAGTGTCTTGGCTGTTGGAACAGTGCTGCTTATGGATGGTGCATTTTAGAATCTATGATATCTTCAGTTCAGTTCAGTCACTCAGCTGTGTCCGACTGCGACCCCATGGACTGCAGCACCCCAGGCCTCCCTGTCCATCATCAACTCCTGGAGCTCGCTCAAACTCATGTCCATCGAGTCAGTGATGCCATCCAACCATCTCATCTTCTGTTGTCCCCTTCTCCTGCCTTCAATATATCCCAGCATCAGGGTCTTTTCCAATAAGTCAGTTCTTCACATCAGGTGGCCAAAGTATTGGAGCTTCAGCTTCAGCATCAGTCCTTCAAATGAACATTCAGGACTGATTTCCTTTAGGATGGACTGGTTGGATCTCCTTGCAGTCCAAGGAACTCTCAAGAGTCTTCCCAACACCACAGTTCAAAAGCATCAGTTCTTTGGTGCTCAGTTTTCTTTATAGTCCAACTCTCACATCCATACATGACTACTGGGAAAAACTAGGTTGGTCACAGCTTTTCTTCCAAAGAGCAAGTGTCTTTTAATTTCATGGCTGCAGTCACCATCTGCAGTGATTTTGGAGCCCCCCAAAATAAAATCTCTCACTGTTTCTATTGTTTCCCAATCTATTTGCCATGAAGTGATGGGACCAGATGCCGTGATCTTAGTTTTCTGAATGTTGAGCTTTAAGCCAACTTTTTCACTCTCCTCTTTCACTTTTGTCAAGAGGCTCTTTAGCTCATTAGATCTGGTAAAATCCACTGTCATTTATTTTACTGTAAAACTCTCTGAAAGAAATGAACATTTTTCTTTCAATATTTTCAAGCACATGGATCCTACCTTGGCATCTCTCTCTATTCTAGTCTGTTCTGATTGTTCTGAGTCTGTTCCCCAGCTGTTGTGGAACCGCCCTTCACTATTATCACTGGAAATTCCTTTTCCCTCCTTCCTTGAATTCTCTATTCCTGGGATTGCATATTTCCTTCTTCCTTGGTTTATCATATCATTTGAGAGAGCTCATCTTTGAGATCTTGAATTTCTAGAAAAATTTTAGTCTAGTCTCATTCTTGCTATTATTATAATTGTTGATAATTTCATCTTCCCCGTATTCCCTTTTGAAAAATGTTTTATTCTTTATTATTTGAGGGAATATTTCTCATTTAGTTGATAACCCCTAGATTGATCCTCTCTTTTTCTTCTCTTGTTTCCTATTTTCTCTTTGTTTTATATTCCTCTTACTTTCTGATTGATTTTTCTCATACTTATCTTCCAAATATTAGAATTTTTTCTTTCTGCTCTTCTGTTTAAAATCTGAGTTTTTAAAAACTTTTTCAAAGATTCTTCAAACAACTTACTATTTTTTTGTTCTGTTTTACAATGTTAAATTTATTACATTGTAAACATTACTTTTGCTGCCTGGTTGTTCCTGCTTCACTCAAGTTCGTTTATTTGNCATGAAAGTGAAAAGTGAAAGTGAAGTCACTCAGCTGTGTGACTCTTAGCGACCCCATGGACTGTAGCCTACCATGCTCCTCTGTCCATTGGATTCTCCAGACAAGAGTACTGGAGTGGGGTGCCATGAGGAGTAGGGAAAAGATAGGTGGTAAATAGCCAGTTGGTGGAGCAGTCAGAACACACACATTTGTCATTAAGTTCTCTGTCCTACATGGGCTTGGCTTGTGGCAACCCAGAACAGTTACAACAGTAACATCGAAAATCAGTGATCACCATAAAAATTATGAAAATAATTTTTTTAAAGTTTGAGATATTGCAAGGATTACCAAAATGTGATGCAGAGATACAAAATGGGTAATTGCTATTAGAATATTGGTGCCTATAGACTTGCCTGGGGGCTTCCCCAGTGGTTCAGCAGTAAAGAATCCACCTGCAGTGCAGGAGACATGGGTTTGATTCCTGGGTGGAGAAGATCCCCTGGAGAAGGAAATGGCCACCTACTGCAGTATTCTTGCCTGGAAATTCTCATGGACAGAAGGAGCCTGGCAGGCTACAGTCCATGGGTTGCAAAGAGTTGGACACGACTGAGAACAACAACAAGATCTGCCTGACACTTGAGTTACCACAAACTTTCAATTTGTATAAAATATAATACCTGTTTTTTTTTTTTAAAAAAAAGCACAATAAAATGAGATATGCCTGTGCAGAAAACTGTCAACCATGCTCACACATTGATGATGATCTTCTTTTCTTTACTTATTTATATTTTCAAAATGATCTATGATGTATGATAATTCTTATCAGAAAAATTTTTGAAATGAAGGCAACAAAATATTTGCCATCTTCATCAGGGTTTTGTACCTATTATTTGGCCATTCTATCTCCATGTTGAGTTGGGCCAAGAGAGCACCTACGCTAGTGCCAAGACTTCTTTGAAGGTCCACCTGAGTTCAAAAGAGTTTATAAGCAGAATGATTTTGGATTGGACACCCAAAGGCATAATCTAGAAAGAGGGGAGCAGTCTGAGGGTTCTTAACTTCAAGAGAGGATGAATTTAAAATTCTTGACCCTGTTGTCCTCTGTATTGCTGACCTCAATTATGGTCCATAATCTCTTCTGAATATGTTTCTCCAGAATATTTATTCCAATTGTGCTTAGAGTTACTCATGTGATAACTTAATACCTCCTTCCTTTAATTGACTTTAAACTCCTTAAGAGCAGAAACACCATCAACTTCTTTATTTATTTATTTATTTTTTACCATTGAAAACCCAATCCAGAGACTATACTTGGTACACAGTTGTTGCTCAAATCTATTGTTGACTGTATGAAACACCAGAGTCCATTCATGTATAGGTAAAGGGATGTTTCCCTATGGTATTTTAGAGATCAATGGAGTTAAACCTAACTCTGGAAGCTTCTGATTGCTGATCATGTTACACGAAGAGCTATTGCTAGGCAGAACACAGCTTCATTCTCCATGGTGTAGGTCCCGGGAGACTTCTTGGAGGACCTGGAACCTAAAATGAGTCTTAAAGGATAAAGAAGAATTAGTCAGTTAGAGGACAGTGGACTTAGCGTGTTTAAAGCCTTGTAGTGAGGGTAAGAGATCTGGGGGCTAATCAAGGAAAAAGGTTTGACCATGAGATTGCAGTGGTACATGTAAGCTTTATGAATGGCACTGGCTGGTTAACATAGAAGAAAAGTCTCTCACAGGAGGAACTTGCCCAAAGGTGACTCAGAAGGGAACTTGGAGATCACTAAGCCATTTAGGTCTGACCTAAATCAAATCGCTTAATGATTATAGAGTGGAAGTGACAAACAGAGTCAAGGGATTAGATCCACTAGACAGAGTGTCTGAAGAACTACTGACAGAAGCTCTAACTTTGTGCAGGAGGCAGGGATCAAAACCATCCCCAAGAAAAAGACATGCAAAAAGGGAAAATGATTGTTTGAGGAGGCCTTACCAATAGCTGAGAAAAGAAGAGAAGCTAAAAGCAAGGGAGAAAAAGAAAGATATGCTCATCTGAATGCAGAGTTCCAAAGAATAGCAAGGAGAGATAAGAAAGCCTCCCTAAATGAACACTGCAAAAAAAAAGGAAAACAATAGAATGAGAAAGACTAGACATCTCTTTAAGAAACTTAGAGATACCAAGGGAATATTTCATGCAAAGATGGGCACAATAAAGAACAGAAACAGTATGGACCTAAAAGAAGCAGAAACCATTAAAATGAGGTGGCAGGAATACACAGAAGAACTATACAGAAAAGACTTTAATGACCCAGATAACCACAATGGTATGATCACTCACCTAGAGCCAGACATCTTGGAGTGTAAACACAAATAGGCCTTAGGAAGCATCACTACGAACAAAGCTAGTGGAGGTGATAGAATTCCAGTTGAGCTATTTCACACCCTAAACAACGATGCTGTTAAAGTCTGCACTCGATACGCCAGCAAATTTGGAAAACTCAGCAGTGGCCACAGGACTGGAAAAAGTCAGTTTTCATTCCATTCCCAAAGAAAGGCAATGCTAAAGAATGTTAAAACTACCACACAATTGCACTCATTTCACATGCTAGCAAAGTAATGCTCAAAATTCTCCAAGCTAGGCTTCAACAGTACATGAACTGAGAACTTCCAGATGTTCAAACTGGATTTAGAAAAGGCAGAGGAACCAGATATCAAATTGCCAATGTCCACTGGATCATAGAAAAAGCAAGTGAATTCCAGAAAAAATATCTGCTTCATTGACTATGCTAAAGTTTTTGACTGCGTGGATCACAGCAAACTGAGGAAAATTTTTTAAGAGATGGGAATACCAGACCACCTGACCTGCCTCCTGAGAAATCTGTATGCAGGTCAAGAGGCAACAGTTAGAACTGGACATGGAGCAACGGGCTTGTTTAAAATCAGGAAAGGAGTATGATAAGGCTTTACATTGTCACCTTGCTTATTTAATTTATATGCAGAGTACATCATGTGAAACACCACGCTGGATGAAGCACAAGCTGGAATCAAGATTTCCAGGAGAAAGACCAATAACTTCTTATATGTAGCTGACACCAATTTTATGGTAGAAATTGAAGAGGAACTAAAGAACCTCTTGATGAAGGTGAAAGAGGAGAGTGAAAAAGCTGGCTTAAAATTCAACATTCAAAAAACAAAGATCATGGCATGTGGTCCAATCACTTCATGGCAAATAGGTGAGGAAACAACAGAAACAATGAGAGACTTTATTTTCTCGGACTCCAAAGTTACTGCAGATGGTGACTGCAGCCATGAAATTAAAATATGTCTCCTTGGAAGAAAAACGGTGACCAAACTGGACAACATATTAAAAAGCAGAGACATTACATTGCTGACAAAGGTCCACATAGTCAAAGCTATGGTTTTTCCAGTAGTTGTGTATGGATGTAAGCATTGGACCATACAAAAGCTGAGTGCTGAAGAATTGATGCTTCCCAGCTATGGTACTGGAGAAGACTGGAGAGTCCCTTGGACAGCAAGGAGATCCAACCAGTCCATCCTAAAGGAAATCAACCCTGAATATTCATTGGAGGGAATGATTCTGAAGCTTAAGCTCTAGTAGTCTGGCTACCTGATGTGAATAGCTAATTCATTAGAAAAGACTGTAATGTTGGGAAAGATTGAAGGCAGGAGGAGAAGGGGATGACAGAGGATGAGATGGTTGGATGGCATCACTGACCTGATGGACATGAGTTTGAGCAAACTCTGGGAGATGGTCAAATACAGGGAAACCTGGCATGCTGCAGTCCATGGGGTTAAAAAGAGTTTGACAAGACTGAGTTACTGAGCAAGTACAGAGAGTGGAGAGGAGAGTCATGTGTCAGCCGCTTTAAGAAGCTATGGGTTGAAGANACTCTGGGAGATGGTCAAATACAGGGAAACCTGGCATGCTGCAGTCCATGGGGTTAAAAAGAGTTTGACAAGACTGAGTTACTGAGCAAGTACAGAGAGTGGAGAGGAGAGTCATGTGTCAGCCGCTTTAAGAAGCTATGGGTTGAAGAGGGATCTCTGTGGCTCAGGGTTTATCTTATTTATTGCCAACATGATGTGAAGTGAGGGTTGGAGGGTATGCAAAGTAGGCTCTAAATTACTACAAATATATTTGTTTGGGAATTTAAAAAAATGATTGTTTAAAGAGGGTAAAAGCGTCTGCCTGCAATGCGGGAGACCTGGGTTCGATCCCTGGGTCAGGAAGACCCCCTGGAAAAGGCAATGGCACCCCACTCCAGTACTTTTGCCTGGAAAATACCATGGACAGAGAAGCCTGGTGGGCTACCGTCCATGATCTCAAACAGTCGGACACTACTGAGTGACTTCACTTTACTTCACTTCANAAGTAATGTCTCTGCTTTTGGATATGCTATCTAGTTTTGTAAAAAACTGCCATATTGTCTTCCTGCACCATTTTGCATTCCCACCAGGAATGAATGAGGGTTCTCTTGCTCTACATTCTCATCAGCATTTGGTGTTCACATATGGGGTTTTAACTTTTCTAGTACCTGTGTAGAACAGCATTCAATAAGTTGTTTTGATTTTCCTTTTTCCTGATGACATACCATGTGGGGCATCTTTTCATATGCTTGTTTGCCATCCATTTAACCTCTTTGTTGCAGTGTGTTCAGACCTTTGCCATTTTTTAATTGGGTNAACTTTTCTAGTACCTGTGTAGAACAGCATTCAATAAGTTGTTTTGATTTTCCTTTTTCCTGATGACATACCATGTGGGGCATCTTTTCATATGCTTGTTTGCCATCCATTTAACCTCTTTGTTGCAGTGTGTTCAGACCTTTGCCATTTTTCAATTGGGTTGTTTGTTTTCTTATTTTTGAGTTTTAAAAGTTCTTTATATATTTTGGACACAGTTCTTTTATCAGATATGTGTTTTACAAATATTTTCTCTTTGTCTATGATTTGCTTTTTTAAAAATTTTCTAACAGTGTCTTTCACAAAGCTAAAGTTTTATATTTTAATGACGTTCAAATCATTATTTCTTTCATGGTTCAATCTTTGATATTGTGTTTACAAAAAAATCATCTTCATCCCTAAGGTCATCTAAATTTTTTCCTGTATTATCTTCTAGGAGTGTTGTAGTTTTTCATTTTACATTTATGCTTATAATACATATTGAGTTAATTTTTGAGAAAGGTAGAAGATCTGTGTCTAGATTAACTATTTTGAGTGGGGATGTCTAGTTATTCTAGTGCCAGTTTCCTCTCTCCATTGAACTGCCTTTGCTTTTTCATTGACCATCAGTTGACTATATTTTTGTGGACCTATTTCTGGGCTCTCTAAGTTTTTCCACTGATATATTTGTCTATTCTTTTGGTTATACCACACTCTCTTGATTACTGTAGTAACTCTTAAAGTCATAAGCTCTTGTACTTTGTCCCACTTTAGAACTGTGCTGGCCATTCGGTGTCTTTTGCCTTTCCATAAAAGATTTAGAACCATTTGACATCCACAAAATAACTTGCTGGGATTTTGAGTGGGATTGCACTGAATCTAGAGATCAAGTTGGAGAGAACAGACATCTTAACAATACTGAATCTTCCTTTCTAGGAACATGAAGTGCCTCTCGATTTACTTAGATATTTAATTTCCTTCATCAGTATTTTATAGTTTTCATTATAAAGAACTTGTACATATTATGTCAGACTTGCACCTAAGTGTTTCGTTGTTTGTGCTAATGTAAATAGTGTTATTACATGGTTAGATAGCAACATCAATTCAATGGACATGAATTAAACCAAACTCCAGGAGATAGTGGAGGACAGAGGAGCCTGGTGTGTTACAATCCACGCAGTCGCAAAGAGTTGGACATGACTTAGTGACTAAACAACCCTAACCTTAACCCTAACAACAAATGGTGTTGTATTTTAAAATTCAAATTACATTTGTTCATTGTGATATATATATATATAAGCAATTGATAAATGATTATATATTAATCTTCCATCTTGCCACCTTGTTATAATCTCATTATTCCAGAGCCTGTTGTTGTTGATTCTTGGGAATTTTCTACAAAGACCATGTTGCCCCTGAACAAAGCTTTATTTCCTTCTCCATATTGGAATCTCACTTAATGTTGGATGACAGTGGTGAGAGGAGGCAGCCTTGCCTTCTTCCTGATTTAGAAAGCATTAAAGTCTGACGTTAGCTACAGGGTTTTGTAGATATTCTTTATCAAGTTGAGGAAGTTTCTCTCTACTACTTTGCTCAGAGTTTTTATTATGAATGGCTGTTGGATTTTTCCAAGTGCTTTAAAAAGTCTATTGATATAATTAAAATATTTCTTTAGTCTGTTGATTACATTAATAATTGATTTTTCTGAATGCTTAACAAGCCTTTCATACTTAGAATAAATTCCACTTGATTATAGTGTATAAATCTTTTTATATATTGTTGAACTCGATTTGCTAATATTATGTTTATGAGACAGTTCTCCTTTCTTGTGATGTCTTTGGCTGGTTTTGGCATTAGGCAGATGGTGGCCTCATAGAATGAGCTTGGAAGTGTTTCCTCTTCTATTTTCTGGAAGAAATTGTAAAGTATTGCTCTCATTTCTTCCTTAACTGTTTGATAGAATTCAGGAGTGAAACCATCTGGACCTAGCATTTTCTGTTTTGAAAGTTTATTACTTATTGATTCACTTCCTTTAATCTATATAGGTCTTTTCCGATGATCTATTTCTCCTTGTATGAGTTTTGGTAGAGTGTGTCTTTCAAGGAGTTGGTATATTTTACCTAAGTTATCAAATTTCTGGACATAGAATTGCTTATCATATTTTATTTATTTATTCATTTGGCTGCATCAGAATCTTTGTTGCATCATGCAGGATCTTTTGTTGCAGTCTGGGCTCAGGAGATGTGGTGCACAGGTTAAGTTGCCCCACAGCATAAGAGATCTTAGTCCTCTGACCAGGGATCTAACCTACATTCCCTACATTGCAAGGCAGATTCTTAACACTGGACCACCAGCGAAGTCCTTGCTTATAATATTCTTTTATCTTTCTTTTAATGTCTATATGATCAGTAGTGATAGTTCGTTTTTCATTTCTGATATTAGTAACTTGCGTTTGCTCCCTTTGTAAATTTTTTTCTCTTGATTAGCTTCACTAGAAAGCTAGTTTGTCAATTGTATTGATCTAGCCAAAGAAACAGCTTTGGGTTTCATTGCTTTTTCTCTATTGATTTTCTGGTTTTAATTTTATTTATTTGTGACTGAATATGTATTCTGCTCTTTCTGATGCTTAACTTGGATTTAATTTGCTCTTCTTTTTCTAGTTTCCTAAGGCTAAGTTCAGCTACTGATTTTATTTCTTTTTTTCCATAGTAACGTGCATCCAGTGCTCTAATTTCCCTTGAAGCAGCAATGCTTTTGTTGAATCCCACAAAACTCAATAGGTTGTATTTTAATTTTCATGTATTCAAAATATTTAAACAGTTTTTCTTGAGACTTCTTTTTTGACTCACGTGTTATTTTGAAGTGGTATTTAATATCAAAATATTTTTGGATTTTCTAGCTATCCTTCTGTTATTGATTCCTAGTTTAATTCCACTGTGGCCTGAAAGTATACTTTGTATGATTTGTTTTCTTTTAAATTTGTCTACAATGATGGCCAACCTCATCGGCCCAGAAACACACAGCAGAATCTTTATATACAGCCCCATTCCCTGCCTATCACGGCCAACCAGAGACCATGCCCCACCCTGGAAGTGCTGCTGTGTGGCCTGCCTACCACTGGCAACAGTAACAGTGACAGGCAGCGGTCATAGCTGCTACCCTATCTCTAAGCAACCTCCTCATCTGGCCCATCAGCCTTTTGGGATTGTGGAGTACAACCTGTGATAGGACTTCCTTGGTGGCTCAGTGGCTAAGACTCCATGCTCTCAATGCAGGGGGCCTAGGTTTGATCCCTGGTCAGGGAGCTAGATCCCACATACTGGATTGAAGATCCCACATTCTACAACTAATACCAGGCACAGCCACCTAAATAAATGAGTCCTAAAGCAAATCAACCCTGAATACTCATTGGAAGGACTGATGTTGAAGCTGAAACTCCAATACTTTGGCCACCTGATGCGAAGAACTGACTCATTGGAAAAGACCCTGATGCTGGCAAAGATCGAAGGCAAGAGGAGAAGGGGACGATAGAGGAGGAGATGGTTGGATGGCATCACCAACTAGATGGACATGAGTTTGAGTAAGCTCTAGGAGATGGTGAAGGACGGGGAAGCCTGGCGTGCTGGGGTCGCAAACAGTCAGACACAACTTAGCAGCCAAACAACAGCCCTGTTGCTCCCCCACCTCCCAGGGCCTCAAAGCAACTATGCAAGCTTTACCATGTTTATGCAGATTGGAATATCAAACCCAGAGGCCTCCAGAAGTCACCCCTACCTGACTCTTGGCTATGATTTCCCACCATTTTTGTTCATGCTTGGCTCTGGGGGTTGGTGAGGACAGAATGGGAAGACTCCCTTTACCATATTGCTGCTGGAGTGGACACTTGGAAGGACATGCCTTCTGATATTCCAAAGTCATGTGGGGTTCTCCAGCATATGGAGGAAGCCTCAAACCCCAGCTGATTAATTCCCAGATCCCTAGATGATTCAGGGTGCCCCTCTCTCTGGATCACGGAAGCAGAAAGTGGGCTGACCACAAGAGGCTTCCAAGTAGGGTGGGGGTTTCCACCCACCTACCCATGACTCCTTTGAGGAAGGCGTGCTTAACTGAGCCTGTCTGGAGACCCAGCCATGGGATTGTGTGGCCAGACCCAGATCTGCGAGGGCAGTAAGCTGCCCAACTGGCCAAAGTGTGTCCAGGGTTACAAAGGTCCCACTGGGGCCTGGTGTGCCTGGTGATGGGCAAGAGTCTGAGTTCCCTGTGTGGGGACTCTGTTGATGCATTTTTTAAAAAAAGTCACCTACAGGCGAGAACTGTGAATCAACCAAGGGTCTATTTTGGTGAATGTTCCATATGAGCTTGAGAAGGATGAATATAAATTCTGCTTTTGTTGGATGATGCATTCTAAAACCATTTGATTAATGATTTTGGCCAGTCTATGTATGCCTCTTTTTCTGTTTATTGTGTATGGACATTAAAATTTATCCATTTTAAATTTTATTTTAGTAGTAGATTTTTAGTAATTATGACTACCATTTGCCTGTATACTCCATGTGGTTTATTTTTGGTGGAAAACCTTCACTGAAGTTGATGGTAGTTCTTATAGAGCTAGCTTCATGATACCTATGTGTTCATATAGGACCCCATGCTCAGAAGGGCCTCACACTTGATTTCATGTTCTTATTGTTTATGTGTTTAAATTCTTAATCATTTTTTATTTGAATTTATGACTTGTAAGTGAAGTCCAGCTGGACAGTGACTCATGCCTATGAGCACAGGAGATACATTTATCTTCCTTACTTTGGCACTTCATCACAACCTTCAAGATGCCCTATAAGCACAGAATTTTGGTGGGACCACAGCATGCAGTTTTAACAAGACTGAAAGGAAGTGAAAGTTAAGCACATTCCATAGAGTAAGCAAGAGGCACTTGGGTGCCAGAGAGGTCATGCTTTCCTTTGGAATAGGAACTTCAAACAGAAAGAAGGCAATGGAATTTTAAAACCAAACAACCAAGGAACTCTATCAGATCCTTTCTTATGCTATCCTTTGTATTAGCCAAAAGAAAAAGAAAAGAAATGATGACACAGAGGGAATGGCAAACATTGGACAATCCATTGTTCTTTTCCTTGCTGGTCTTTTCTGAAGGTAGAGAATGTTAGAATGTAAAGATGCAAAATAAGAACAGTGGAGTTCAGACTTGCCCTGGTGATCCAGTGGTTAAACTCCTTCCAATGCAGGGAGTGTAGGTTCAATCCCTGGTCGGGGAGTTAAGATCCAACCTTCTTCGGGGCCAAAAAACTAAAACATAAAACAGAAACAATATTGTGACAAATTCAATAGTGACTTAATAATCCACATAAAAAAAAAATTTTTTTTTAAAGAATAGTGGAGTTAGTTTTGTACATCATCTTCAGTATTTGGTAAGAAGAAAATACATAAGTTTGTATGAGCTATAAATATGCATATTGAAATTTCAGTGACTTATGGTGCAAGTTAAATGCTCTTATATTTGCATTTAAAACTGCTATTGAACAACATAAAGACAAATGATAAAATTCATGTTAATTCTTTACAGCTTTCATTTTTCTTTCATTACTATAACAATAAATAGCAAATAAAAAGCACCATGACAATTTAAGAAAAACATCAAGAAATAAGAAAGATATATTTTAGGACCTTTAACATTTATCCTTCTTTTTTCACAAGGATCCTAGTTTTTTATTTCGCACAGGGCCCTGCAAATAATGTAACCAGCCCTGAATTTTTAAAGAACAAATATTTACTATATATAACAAAGGAGTTAGTAGTACTGAAATGAAGATTTAATTAAAACATTTGCTGAGATTTATGACTTAACAGAGCAACAGAGCATCTGTGCAAGAAATTACAAAGAAGTAATAGATTTATTTGACAACTCAAAAGTTACAACTTTTGTACTTGAAGAAAAACACAAAATTAATGATGAATTGGCAAACTATTAATACTTATAAAAATGACAGATAAAGGATTAATAATTTTCTATATGATGAGTTTTTCCAAATCAATATATAAAACATCCTTGTAGACAAATTGGCAACATTTATCAACAGATAATTCATACAAGAAAAAACATAAAATATTAATCCTCATAAAAACTATGACCACCAATAATACTGAAAGTGTAAACAAATATGTATATTTTTAATACTAAGTTGACATTGACTGATATGCAAGGAAATAAGCATACACATCATTGCTTGGGGACAAACCCAACTTGGTAAAGACTCATTTTGGATTGTTTGGCAATATGTGTGCTTAGATCCCATGGTTAATATCTAGGAATTTTGTCTAAGCAAATTATGAGGAATATGTTGAAGGATTTTTGTATAAGGCTGATGATTTTTATTTTTCAGCAATGTAAATAAGGTATGGTGGTATTTAAAAAAGAATAAGTTGATAGCTGTTTTAACCTCTCCCTCCAAAATGTGAAGCCCAACTCACTTCCTATTGAGTGAGGGGAGAAATGTGCCTTGCTTCTGAGTACAACTTAGCGGAAGTGATGGTGTGTGACTAGGTTATAAAGTGTGTCACTCTTTCATCCTTGCTTGCTCTCATTTTATTTGCTCCGAGGGTAGACATTCAAGCAGCTCTGTGGAGAGGCCCAATTGGAGAGGCAAAGAACTGAAATGTTCAGCCAAGAGCCTTGTGAATGAATCTTAGAAGGAAATCTTCTAGCTCAACAAGTCCTCCAGCAGGTTGAATACAACCTGAAATGTCAATGGTAGATGGGCAGTTACGGGCAGTCTTTGCCAGGATCCCATAGGTGAATCACAGAGAAGATTATTACAACGTTGGAGCAAAGCTTTCCCATTTTCTATGTCAGAAATATCCTCTCTTCTGTTGAGAAACACCTTTTAGTTTGTTTCCAACCTTTATCAGAAACACACTTGATGACCGGCCTCCAAATTACCATGTAATCTATGCTGCCCTTCACAACCTGGTGGTGTTGGACCTGTCAAGCTGTAAATCTATAGGACTCTACTATCAGATGGAAGTGGTGTCTACCAGATTAGTCTCAAATAATTCCTGAGGGCACAAGTTGCATGAAGAAGTGGTCCAAATCTCCATGACCTTTATTCAGCTACATTGCCATCTTTCTCCCAACCTTCTCCACCTATAGTCTTATAGGGAGTTTTCTGTGACAGTTGACTGTGGAAGAAAGAAAGTGGGCTAGGTTTTACAATTAGTTCTGCAAAATACACAAAAGTTAGTGGTTACAACATGCCCCTGAAAGATGGTGATAAAAGACAAAGATTCATATTGTTTGTTTTTCCTAAAAGTAGGGCTGATCATAGCTGTGGGTATATATCTGTTTCTGGATTGGGCTAAAGGGTTGGCAGGATAATCAGGGATGTGGAAAGAATATGATTAGAAAATTGATGACAGGGCTGTCTGGGGAAAAGAAGTAGACGTATCTGAATGGTTACCCAGCGTGGAAATATTTGTGTCTCATATGAATATTCCCCAGAGGGTGACCCCAGCAGAAGAGGGTTTTAGTAACAAAACAGATAGGATAGTGTGTTTTTTTGAATGTCAGTGAGCCTCCTTCCCTAGCCACTTCAGTCACTGATTAATTGAGCTCAGGAAAAAGAGGCTATGGTAACAGGAAGGGAGGTTACGCATGAACTCAGTGACTTGATCTTTCACTCTCCCGGGCCAGCCTGGCCAGAGCCATTGCTGAGTCTCAATTGCCTTTCAATTTGCCTTCCCTGCTGACAGTGTTCCTGCCCAAACTCTCATCTGTGGGTTTACAGAACGCCTTCTCCATCCACATGACATTGCCACAGCATTGCTCATGACCAAGGCAATCCCTTCACAGCAGTAGGCTCAAGCTTATAGACTTGACTAATATTATCAAGTTCACTGTTGCCCTGAAACAACTGATTTGGCAGAATGGTGGAATGGCCTTTGAAAGATTCAGTTAGGGCACCAGTTTGGATATAATAATTTGTGGGGCTGGGGCAGTGTCCTCCAGGATGTAGCATATGCCCTAAATCAGTAAAAGACCCTGATGTTGGGAAAGATTGAAGGTGGGAGGAGAAGGGGACAACAGAGGATGAGATGGTTGGATGGCATCACCAACTCGATAGACATGAGTCTGAGTGAGCTCCAGGAGTTGGTGATGGACAGGGAGGCCTGCTGTGCTGCAGTTCATGGCGTTGCAAAGAGTCGGACACGACTGAGCAACTGAACTGAACTGAACTGAACTGGTACTGTTGTTTCTCCCATAGCCAAGATTCATGGATCCAGAAGTCATGGGATTGAACTTTGGGCTCTGCTTGCTAGAGTCTGTAATCATAAAGGGAGGAAAGCTTCCACTGAAGGAGAGAATTTCATTCAATTGGAAAATAAGGCTATTGTCCAACCATTTTGAGCATCTAACGACATTGACCCAAAGAAGGGGATTACTGTGCTGGATGGGGTAAACGTCCCTGATTATTAAGGGGAAGTTGGTTGCTGCCAAATAATGAGAATAAGGAGTATGTCTGGAATTCCTGACCCCTGACCTTTCTCTTCCTTTTTAATTTCAGTGCAGCTTGCCCTCCTGAAGGTGATGCTTGTGTGTTCTGCTTTTTTTAAACAACTTTTTTTCACCATTTCTTGGGTGTACTTTTGGAGGCAGAAATTACTCAACACAGTGGAATGAATCAAGACGTGTTTTTTTCTAAAATGGCGATTCTTAGTCCTCCTTTGTAACTGGCCACCTATTTCCAGAGTAAGGAGATAAAATGATCCATGAGCAGGCACGCCTTCCTATGGCTGCTTTCATTCTGCACACATTCTTCCACATTTTTGATCCTTTTTAGTTGCCCCCAGTGCTCCTTTCCTTTATCACTACCTTAGCAGTGTGGTTGCTGAACAAATTGCTTCAGGCTGTTCAGGGGAACAGACAAGACTGCTTTTGGTCACGATTAACTTTGGGGATTTATGCGGGAAGCTGCTTGTGAAGTGTAGGCAGAAATCGTCCACTCCCCATATGTTGCTGGCTCTGATAACATGGAGAATCTATGGGGTAAGTCTGCACAGTCAAGCCTTCTTAACTATTAAGAATACTTCATTTAAAGGTCGCATATTTTGTTTGATGTCCTCTGATATTTTTTCTTAACAATTACCGAACCTCCAAAGTAGTTACTACCATCTATCTTTGTCTTGGAAAATATTTCAAAATAAGATGAAAGCAGGGAGAATTCAATGGATTTGGTGAGAGCTGGCAAATTTGAATCCCATTCAGGTTTTAGAAAATTCATAAGATAGATCCATTTGGGTGAGGTGGTACTTAGGATATAAGGGAAAAAAGACTTCTTTTTTTTTTTTTTTTTTGCAGGTGGAAATGTTACTAGAGCTGTTGTTGATGTCATTAAATATGAATGATATTCTGTTATTTATACCTTATCATATCTCTTAAAGGTATTTCAAGGAAAAAGTCTGACCTAAGTCCTACAAGCAAAATATTCTATTCCCATGCTGAAAAGGAGAGACTACTAAAGTTCAGGGAGCTATTAATAAAATAAGTGTGTTCCAGAGTCACATATGTGCAGGATGAGTCCCAGAATCCAGTCTTTCCACCTGTGCCTTCTTTTGTTGACTAGTTGCTTTTACACTCAAGGCACAAGGGCCAAATGCTTTTTGTCAATAGCTTGTCTTTGATCGTTTCCTAGGTTCTCACCTAGGATTATTGTGAGGAGTGATCACTGGCACATTTGCTCTTCAGAAGGTGCAAAACAGAGTGACTGTAAATGTAAGAGTAGGAGGAGGTGGAGATGGCAGGGCAGCTTGTTGAGAAATGGATGGAGCCCAAAGTAGGGGAGTCATCCTTTCCTATTCTCGTGGGAGAAACCAAAGTAGAAGCCACTGAATTAGTTTCTGAAACATGCAGGCCATTTTCAATTCCTTAATTGTACCTTTTTTTTTTTTTTCCTGTTTGGTTCCAACATGAGAGGCTAATGCCTCTTGAGTCTACAACACTATTACCTAGGTCTCAAGGAAGCAAGTATACTTAATCACTTAAGTGAGTGATATTCAGGTTCTTGATGTTCAGTCACCCAGTCACGTCCGACTCTTTGCATCTCCATGGACTACAGTGTGCCTGGCTTCCCTGTCCTTCACCATCTCCCAGAGCTTGCTCAAACCTTTGTCCATTGAGTCGGTGAGGCCATCCAGGCATCTCATCCTCTTGTCCTCTTCTCCTCCTGCCTTCGATCTTTCCCACCATCAGGCTCTTATCTAATGAGTCACCTAGACGGGATACATTCTACACACAGAGATCAAGAATATAAGGAAAGATACAAGTCTAAAAGAGAATGTGTATAAACTTTAACATGGTAGACTTCATTTAAACAAAATGTTGACTACCTTATGAGTAATTTTGCAATATAACATTCAACGACATAATTTTAAACAACTAGTGGACTAAAGAAACTAAATATCAACCTCATTATCTAGACTCCTTTGACAATAATTATGTAGCATAAAGTGAGGTTCTGTATGGTTTAAATATAGGCTTCACCACTTAACACTTGTGTGACCTTAAGTAAGGTATTCACCTCTCTAGCCTTCATTTTCCTCATCTGTAAAATGGGAATGATAGCTACAGCTGCCTCTTAAGTTTGGTGTAAAGCTTAAGTAACAGTTTACATTAAGTATAAGGTGTATTACATTATATTTACTTTTTGTGGCTCATGCAACATACTATTGGCAAATAATTAGGATGATATTGATTCCCTTTGTGATTCCAAAGCCAAATCAGATGCTGTGAATGTATATATCACAGAAGGTGAGAGCGGAGTTGTCAGATGGTTGGCTTGATTAGTTGTTGCGTGTTTGCGGGGCAAGTGCATCCAAATAAGGGGAAAGGGCAGAGAGGGATGATGAGGACATGATTAACATAATGTGCTAAGTGGACTAGGCTGAATATATGGAAGGAAGTGAAGCCCTTCACAGGGTGAGTGAGATACAAGAGAAATCAGAGCAGTTCAGAGACTGGATCAAATGCTAGGTGGAGACTGGAGGTATGGGAAGTGAGAGCTGGAAAGACAGGAGATTATGCTGAGCAGGCTGAATACTGGGACATACGGTTTTCAAAGGTGGAACAGCTGTGACTAATGGCAAAGTCCATGTTATTATGCTGAAAAGAAGGGGAGAAGGGGATAACTGGAATTAATTAATATTGGAAGGTCAAATAACCAGGAAGCCAAGGTGACAGATGGGTGATTTACATATTCATAGATGTCCCCAAAATGATGAGAGAAGATGGCTTGGGAAATGAGCAGGAGGTGGAAAACTAATATCATTGGGGAAGGGTAAAGGGTGTAGTCGGAGAAGGCAGTGGCACCCCACTCCAGTACTCTTGCCTGGAAAATCCCATGGATGGAGGAGCCTGGTGGGCTGCAGTCCCTGGGGTCGTGAAGAGTCGGACACAACTGAGCAACTTCCCTTTCATGTTTCACTTTCATGCACTGGAGAAGGAAATGGCAACCCACTCCAGTGTTCTTGCCTGGAGAATCCCAGGGATGGCAGAGCCTGGTGGCCTGCCGTCTGTTGGGTCACACAGAGTCGGACATGACTGAAGTGACTTTGCAGCAGCAGCAGCAAAGGGCCTAGAAGCTAGGCAACTCAGAACTCTGGGCAAGAGTCACTGCAGGAAGTTCATTCAATATTTTGTAGCTACAAGAGTGACCCTGAGAGAGGCTGGGACCTGAACCTGGGAACTTCCATACTTGCATCTGGAGAGTCTCCTCCAGCATCACAGTACAAAGTAGCTATAAGAAATGAGAATAACTGCACACATGGGGGGAAATTAAGAACAGTAAGATACAAAACAGTAAGATACAAAAATGCTACAAATCCATGGCCACCTCTGAGCAAAACCAAGATACTGTGCCTGATCCCTGCACACAGCACCACCAAGGGGGTGGGTGGGCAGACCACCTAAGCCACCCCTCCAGCCAAACCCTCCAATCTGCCTCTTTATTGTTTTTTTTAGTTGCCGTCATGTCCAGCTATTTTGCAACCCCATGGACTGTAGCCCACCAAGCTCCTCTGTCCATGAGATTTCTCAGGCCGAAATACTGGAGTGGGTTGTCATTTCCTTCTCCATGGGAATCTTCCTGATCCAGGGATCAAACCCACATCTCCTGCATTGGTAGGCAAATTCTTTACCGCTGAACCACCTGGGAAGCCTCAATCTGCCCCTACTCTCACCCCATTTAAGGAACCAGCCCCAGACAAAGGACACCTGTTACTTGTTTTCTCTAACATGTGCTGCAGTGGAGTCCCAGTAAGGCGTTGCCTGAATGTCTCATCTGGCCTCTTGTTAATTTCTGCTAATTACAGAGTCCTAGGTAGCAACATTGGAGAAGGCAATGGCACCCCACTCCAGCACTCTTGCCTGGAAAATCCCATGGATAGAGGAGCCTGGTGGGCTGCAGTCCATGGGATCACTAAGAGTCGGACACGACTGAGTGACTTCACTTTCACTCTTCACTTTCATGCACTGGAGAAGGAAATGGCAACCCATTCCAGTGTTCTTGCCTGGGGAATCCCAGGGATGGGGGCGCCTGGTGGGCTGCCGTCTATGGGGTTGCATAGAGTCGGACACGACTGAAGCGACTTAGTAGTAGTAGTAGTAGTAGGTAGCAACACCCCTTGCCCTGAGGCATTTGGATTTTTGAGAAGCAGTCTGCACACAAATGTGGTTTCAGGAAAGCAGTGGTTGGAGGGGGAACCCACGTATTAGAGAAGACTCAAAAGCAGAGACATTACTTTTCCAACAAAGGTCCGTCTAGTCAAGGCTATGGTTTTTCCTGTGGTCATGTATGGATGTCAGAGTTGGATTGTGAAGAAGGCTGAGTGCCGAAGAATTGATGCTTTTGAACTGTGGTGTTGGAGAAGACTCTTGAGAGTCCCTTGGACTGCAAGGAGATCCAAGCAGTCCATCCTGAAGGAGATCAGCCCTGGGATTTTTTTGGAAGGAATGATGCTAAAGCTGAAACTCCAGTACTTTGGCCACCTCATGCGAAGAGTTGACTCACTGGAAAAGACTCTGATGCTGGGAGGGATTGAGGGCAGGAGAAGGGGACGACAGAGGATGAAATGGCTGGATGGCATCACTGACTCGATGGATGTGAGTCTGAGTGAACTCTGGGAGTTGGTGATAGACAGGGAGGCCTGGCGTGCTGCAATTCATGGGGTTGCAAAGAGTCGGACACAACTGAGCAATTGAACTGAACTGAACTGAAGGAGGCCAAGAGGCGGAGTAAATATTCTCACCTGACTATGTTAGAATCACTCCAGGGCTTTTAAAAACATCGATGGAATCAACTTCTCAATCAAATCAGATTGAGGTTGTCAGCTATACTTTGTAAAACAACTTAATGGGATATGAGACGTTGCTTAGATCAAGCATGAGCCAGCTGGGAGGAAGAATCAGGTAGAAAGAAGGGGCTGACCTCAAGGGCCGGGATTCTGAAGGTGCAGTAAGGAGGAGAAGCCTGGAGTTAACTGTTCTCTGACTGTGGAAGGAGACTCAGCCTCCTTGTACTTTCCTGGGTGCTTTCTTTACTCCTGAAGCGGAGATTGTGGGTGAGAAGTGAGGAACGCAGCACTGCTGTACGGAAACCTTAGGGTGAAAGGTCAGAAACTTATTTATTTACTTTTTTCTCCTTCATGCTCTTATTCTCTTTCTGTCTCCTAATTTCTCTCTCTAAAGCCCAGAGGTCAGTGGGACATCACTGCCCTGTAAAATAAAAGCAGCATTTTTAGGGACTTCACTGGTGGCACCCTGGTAAAGAATCTGCCTGTCAATGCAGAAGATGCCCATTTGACTCCTGGGTGGACAGCTAAGATCCCACATGCCTCCTGGCCCCCAAAAAACCAAAACATAAAACAAACAATATTGTAACACATTCAATGTTGTCGCTCAGTCGTGTCTGACTCTGCGACCCCATGGACTGCAGCATGCCAGGCTTCCCTGTCCTTCACTATCTCCCAGAGCTTGTTCAAACTCATGTCCATTGAGTCAATGATGCCATCAAAAAAGAAGTTAAAAAATGGTCCACATAAAAAAAAGTATCCAGTAAAAAAACAAAGCTTATTAACTTAGGGTCATTGAACACAGTGAATCCGGCATTTCTGTGTGCTATTCTTTCTCTCTTTTCAGAGATAAGGCCCAGGGCCTTCACCAGTTTTCTCAGCATCTCTGTTCCCAGTGCACTGAGCTAGGCTTTTGACGTGGTAGTATTTGGATTTAAAGGTGAACTGGATGGCAGATGGGACTCCCAGCAGGAGATATTTCAAAATGTCACAAGCCATGGACACACCCCAGACTGGGAGGGAAAAATGTCAGGCAGTTCTTGGGTCACCTAAGACCCTTTGTTCAGAGTCCTAGGCACCCACACCCTTCTAATCAAGCTAATGAAGACTTTAGTTTTTCATATAGCAGTACATACATCTATCTGNCCCAGCAGGAGATATTTCAAAATGTCACAAGCCATGGACACACCCCAGACTGGGAGGGAAAAATGTCAGGCAGTTCTTGGGTCACCTAAGACCCTTTGTTCAGAGTCCTAGGCACCCACACCCTTCTAATCAAGCTAATGAAGACTTTAGTTTTTCATATAGCAGTACATACATCTATCTGTATACTTTCTCAGAAATCTACCTTGACCATAAAGTTCTTATGCCCTGAATAATCATGAAAAAGCTCACTAGACCTTTTATTTTCACAGATAGAATACATATATAATTTTTTTCACCTGGAGCTATTTTATTCTAAGTCATCTGTGTGCACGGGCATGCTCAGTCCTGTCCAACTCTTTGTGACCCCATGGACTGTGGCCTGCCAGGCTCCTCTGTCCATGGAATTTTCCAGGTGAGAATACTGGAGCAGGATGCCATTTCCTACTCCAGGAGATATTCCCAACCCAGGGATCGAACCTGTGTTTCTTGCATCTTTTGCATTGACAGGCAGATTCTTTAGCACAGCGCCACCTGGGAAACCCTTTTAAATGATGGCTAATAAATACAAAGGTCAAAGTACCCATATGACGGCATCTTTCTGATTATGACCAGGGTCCCACATTTCAAGCCAATGGAAGAATGTGAATTCTGACCAAACCCTCAGACTGTGCTGGAGAACTCGTATTTTATACTTCATCTATAAAAAAAAAAATTACTTGGATAAATCTAGTAATGAAAGATTCAAATATTTCTATTAACCATGTATCAGCAAAATGTTGTAAGTTATACTAGGATAACTAGGAGTAGCACAAACAGCAGCACAAACTTGATAGGTAAAAATTCTCAGGATACTTTTAAAGCAAATTATACAAATAGAATATGTAGGAAGTCTGAACTAAGCACCATAGCAAGAGGTCTATCGGTCACTTCAGAAAGCATATTAAACGTGAGTCAGTACAGCGATTCTGTTCTTGAGAAGGTGATTATGGCCTTGAAATGCTAAATGAGAATTCACAATGTAGGAAACACTTGGCACCTTTCCCACTAGGTACTCAAAACTGTCAAAATCTCTCCATGCTCAGTTCTGCTTCTGTAATTAAATGAGGCAATGAACATGGAGAATAATCAAAGGATGCCAATATAGGACAAGGTAAACAACAAGGAAGTTAACAAGTTGATATTGTCTATCTGAGGGAAGACATGACATAAGAGGTTTGATAATTATCAGTGTGCTGGAAAAGAAAGTCCTTCATCAAAAGTAAAACCACTTTATAATGGGAAATAATGCTGAATTTCAGAGCCAAACAAGCATCGAGAACAATCCTGACTCTCCTACTGTATGACTCTGAGAAAAGAACTTGACATCCCCTAGCTTCTTCAGCTTCAAATGGGAGTAAAACACAACCCTCCAGCGTTACTGTAATGGATGAGATTAAATTAAGTAATGCAAGTAGAACACTGAGCAAAATGTCTGACAGAATGCAATAATGGGGTGACAAGGATAAACCCATAAAGCCTGAGATCGCTGTTGACCTTCTCCTGGCAGTCTCGGGTGGATGGTGGATAAGAACGTGATTTCTGAAGCTATGTTGCCTGGGTTCAAATTCTAGATAAACCTCTTGCTCGCTGTGGGACTGTGGGCTAATTCTTTAAATTCTCTCATTTTTGTCATTTCTTAACCCAAGATTTGTTGTTAGATTTTGTGAGGATAACATCATTTAACATGTGTAAAATGTTTTAAATTATTCCAAAGGCTGTTCTTTGTCTTTTCCACTTTGTTCTCTTCCACTTAACTCTTTCTCCTTCTTCATTTAATTCGTATGGTTCATGGGCAATACTTTTGACATTCCTAAATTGTGAGCAAATAGTGCATGAATATCGGTCCCATTTGTCTGGCCAGTCTTCTCTTTCCTGCTATTCCATGTACTAATTCCAAGAGCACTTTCTCATAAGCTTTCTGCAAACTCATCTCCATCCAGACTTGCTGGGGAATACAGTATGTGGCATTCACTACCACTATCCTCCCATCAATAATATTTTCACAATGATAATAATAAACATCAGAATGTTATATGCTGAGCACTATGCTAAACACTTCATGTGTATTATTGAAGATAACTTTCAACAATTGGGTACTACTAGGACGTCCATTTTATATATGTGGCAACTGTGGCTGAGCGAGGTTAAGGTAGTTTCCTTGGTGACTCAGCTGTGAAATCATGGGGTCAGGATCTGAAACCATGTACTTCAGCAACTAAGATGTCACGTTTGACCATGATGCTGTGCTGTCATTGAGCTCAATAAATATTTGTTAACTACTTGAAGGTAACTGGGTGTTTTCAAAGGGTTGTTTACTGAATCTTCTTGTCATGATACCTCCCTGCCCTAAATGGGCCCATTATTGTTGATAATACATGCAAACAATTGNGGGTTTCCTGCATTCCAGGCAGACACTTTCTGAGCCACCAGCGAAGCCCAAAGGGAACTCTAGGAGCCCCCAAACTTGGGTCCATCTTTCTTTATTTGCTCCTGTCCCCTGTCCTGCTTTTGTGTCCACTAATCTCCTGACCTATGACTTTCCTGCCAACAGCCCAATACTTGGTGCCAAGATCCAGTTCTAGATTCAGTGTTTTCAACTAGACTCTCGAGTCTGCTCTTAGGCTCCGGTTTGCCCATCGTAACCCTACCGGCTCTGTTTCTGGCTCCTTTCTACCAACCCAGGGTTGTCTAGGCTCTTGTTACTGATCCCTGAAAAGGAAGAGGACCCACCCCCCACCCACACTCTCTCACCTCCACCCAATGGCAGACGTAGGTGTGTGCTCAGTTGCTCAGTCATATGCAAATCTTCGAGACCCCATGGAATGTAACCTGTCAGGCTCCTCTGTCCACAGAATTTTTCAGGCCAGATTACTAAAGTGGGTTATCATTTCCTCCTTCAGGGGATCTTCCTAAACCAGGGATCAAACCTCCATTTCCTGCATTGGCAGGCAATTGGATTCTTTACCACTGTGCAAGGCAAGGGTTGATGCTTTCTTGTCTAAATTTGGCCTGATGGTCTAAGTAAGAGTTTTTTGTATGAGGCTACTGGTTGTATCTGAATCTGTGTTGCTAGCTTTCCTTTGTCAAACATTATGTGTATTACCAAGCCCGAGTTTATGTACCTGACAGCTAAGAAACTCANGTGCAAGGCAAGGGTTGATGCTTTCTTGTCTAAATTTGGCCTGATGGTCTAAGTAAGAGTTTTTTGTATCAGTCTACTGGTTGTATCTGAATCTGTGTTGCTAGCTTTCCTTTGTCAAACATTATGTGTATTACCAAGCCCAAGTTTATGTACCTGACACCTGTGAGGCCAAACAAAGTGAAACTTCGAGTTTGGAGCAGAGAAAGGTTGATTGCCGGACCAAGTATAGCAAAGCAGTTTTAAAGACCAGGTGAGGAAGGGGTGTCCCAGAATATGTGATCAGTTTGTGCACAATTCTCTGATGGGTTGATGCTGAGGTAACAGGGCAATTATCGATCCCCAGGCACCAGAGGTGGTGGGGGAGGCTGCTTGCTCATGATCATCAAGTAATTAATTTCTTCCATGTGGTGGTTTTTCAGCATCTAAGAAACTCAGGAAATGTGCATCAGATACTATTAGGTGGATACATCAGAGAGGTGCTCCGGGACGTGGGGGAGGGGTCTGTGCCAGGAAGACCCCGTAGGGTCCGGCTAGGTTACTATGCTTGCAGGGCTTCGCATGTATTCTTATGATGCTACTATTCTCAGAATACATTTAAAACACCTCACTTGGGTTGCTTTCTGAACATAATGCCTTATGCAATAAGAACTCGGTGTTNACGTGGGGGAGGGGTCTGTGCCAGGAAGACCCCGTAGGGTCCGGCTAGGTTACTATGCTTGCAGGGCTTCGCATGTATTCTTATGATGCTACTATTCTCAGAATACATTTAAAACACCTCACTTGGGTTGCTTTCTGAACATAATGCCTTATGCAATAAGAACTCGGTGTTTGCAGGCACCTGTGCTCAGCTGTGTCTGACTCTTTGCTATCCCACAGTATGTAGCCCATCGGGCTCCTCTGTGGGATTCTCCAGCCAAGAATACTGGAGTGGGTTGCCTTTTCCTCCTTCAGGGGATCTTCCCAACCCAGGGATCAAACCAGCATCTCCTGCACTGGTGGGTGGATTCTTTATTGCTGAGCCATCTTTACCGCTGAGCTTCCCATGGGGGAAACCTCATTTGTTGCTTTGGGAAGGACAGACACATCAGCAAATTTGCAAACAGTGGTATTAAGAGTTGCCTTTTAGTGTCTGGTCATGACTGTTTTGTGATGACAGAAATGATCTGTCATTCATAATAGACTAAGGTGGAGTGATAAATTCACAGGAAAAGTGGCGTTGATGTATGCGAGAGTCAGCAAGTCTTTTTATGAAGGATATGACAGTAAATATTTTAGGCTTTGGGACCAGACTGTCTCTGTTCTAACGACTCAGTTTGGCAGTTGTAGTGTGAACAGAATCATAAATGAAGTTGCTCAGGCATGTTCGACTCTTTGCGACCCCACGGACTGTAGCCACAAGGCTTCTCTGTCCATGGAATTTTCCAGGCAAGAGTACTGGAGTGGGACTGTGTTTGAATACAACTTTGTTCTATGAAAAGAGGCAGAACAACAGATCAGATTTGTTCCATGAGCCATAGTTTACTGACCAATGATCTAGGTGATGAGGGATGAGAAAGTTGAAAGTACTTCTGGTACAGGGTACAACATGATAAAAGATCGAAAGCAAGAGATTCTGTGTATCCTTGGGTGATAGGAACATGAAGATAGCCAGAACAGAAAGTGCTGAAAATGAGCTGAATAAGAATGACTAAGGCTGTGTTGCAAAACGCCTCATATGTCAATTTAAAGGGTTGGATTTTACCCTTTGGGGAGTCACAAAATGAGCTTCTGTCTTATAAAACTGCTATAAATCAACTTGTTCACCTTCAAAAGTCAGCAACGCAGTCTATTTGCAGAAAACGCACAAGGTGAATACAAATTCTTCTATTGAACACTTTTAATCATTAGCTGTGGCTGGATTATTGGACACATTATAATCTTTTTTCTTCAGTTGTGTACTGTTTTTCCTACGCAGCAATTACCAAGAGCCTGACAAAGGCAGCACACTCATATATCAATGGTACATCTCCTCAGCCTGTTCTGTCTTCCACCAACAATTTGTTTTTGCTGTTCGCCTGGAAATAATGGGACATTTTGGAGAAAATTACACTCTTAATGACCTTTCTATAGAAAGTTTGAAAAAAGCTACTGAAGAGAGCAGTATTTAGATGAAATGCTAAAAACAGTCAGCTACAGAAATGAAAAATTGCCCTGTAGCTCAGTAGGTTTTATAACAGGACAGTTTGTCTTAAAGAGAGTTAAGAAAGCAATTCTCCAAGAAAAGGAGTCCCTCTGAAATCAACTATTTAGAATCTGTAATACTAAGAGAATCATGGAATGGTTTTCTGCCCAGAAGGTGGCTGAATCTAAAAGTGACAGTGTATAAAGGGATTTTTAAAGCTAATTGATAGTATTCATGCATATATCTAACCATCCCTTTAAAAAAATTATATTTAAATATTTAAACTTAATAATATTGATTTTAATAGTTTAGTCTGTGATGTTAATTATTTTATGTAATTTTAGTTTTAATAGTTTTTATTTCCATGATTTTACTAATCCTTATTTCTACAATTTTGTAACATAAAATTAATGGCATGAAGAAATCAGTAAGAGAAGTGATCAGGGCTATGGAGAAGCAGTCTGTGGAGAAAGCCCTAGCCTGAGTCTGAAGCCTGGAGGTCTTGTGCTATCTGAGAGCAAGTCAGGCCATCTTTCTGAGGCCAGAACATACTGAGTCCTTGATTGCCTTGAAATAGAGATTATGAAATTTCAAGAAACTGCTATGGAGGTCGAATCATCAGGGGGACCTGGAGGCTGTGAATGAATTCTGGTACAACTGGTTCATTGCTGGAGAAGCAGAGAGGTGGGAGGCAGGAATGGTTTGACTCCCTATATAATTACATCTAGGCAGTAAATCCAGGGACCACAGTGATGGTTTATAACAAAACCACTTACTCTTCCTGCGCTTGGGACATTGATCCCAAGGGTTCTCCCTAATCTATACAGAGACTACGCAACATCTAGAGAGTAAACGGTCCCAGTCCTTAAAGAAAGGAAGGTTTCTTGGCAAAGAACATTCAAACACAGTATAAGTCGCAAAGAAAAAATTTTCCTCAGAGATCCTGACGCTCCATGAGTCTCTTTCATCACAGGTAAGTTTGTTTTCAGAAGAGACAAAGATATTAGTCACTTTACACAAAAGTAGCAGTGATAATGTTATTGATGCCTTAATCTCCCTGCAGAAGGAAAAAAAATTCCTGCAAGTGTCAGAGGGTCCTTTCAGCAGATATTTTCCTGGTGTTTCTCATCATAGTAGGGGCAAATGAAGATCTAGATTAACATGTAGCATCAGAAACAAAGCACCAAGGATCTCCAGGTCTGAAGTGACCCTAGGACACTAGGTCTTCTCTGGGAGGCTTATATTCCAGTGGCAAGTGACCTCACAGTGAAGTCATAACTGAGGAGCCCACACTGGCAGAAGGCTTGTGATCCAGATTTCCAACAGATTGTAGTGATCTCTGTGTCGCTGATCAGGAGATCAGTAGGTAGACACCAAACATCATGGCACACACGCCATGCTTTTGGTCCGCCTCAGAGTCCGATGGTGGACTGGTTCTTGAAACAGCATGGAATGTATTTGTCATTTGCTGGGTTTTTTTGCCTGTCCCCTTGCTACTTTTAGCCTAGTTTTCCTTTTGACTACTGCTCCTTTGCATATAGTCTGGATCAGACTATAAGGTCCCTGCATGAAAGTTGATGAGAATATTAAGCAAAGCTAATCGAGCATTCTTTTCCAGAAATTAAACCCAGAGCAGAGTGATGGAGAAAACAAAAACAAAATAATTGGAAGTAATCCTTCCAGTTGAGGAATGGAGTGAACTTTTTCCTATCTGCTCAAAAACAATCACAGCCCCACAACCAAACAAGCCCCACATCCATCAGTACGACTACCATCAAAAGTGCTCAAGGTGTTAGCAGATAGACATGGGCTTCCCTGATGGCTTGGATGGTAAAAAAAAAAAAAACCCACCTGCAATGCAGGATACCTGGGTTCAATCCCTGGGTCAGGAAAATCCCCCTGAAGAAGGGAATGGTTACCCACTCCAGTATTCATGCCTGGAGAATTCCATGGACAGAGGAGCCTGGTGGGCTACAGTCCATGTGGTCACAAAGAATCAGACACAGCTGAGTAACTAACACTTTCACTTTTCATAAGGAATTTGGATAAATGTGATGATTCCTGAACCAGAGCAAATGTACTATGTACTCCTGAACCAAAGCATAGTACTATTTTGTACTATGAAGAATGCTGCTGCTGCTAAGTTGCTTCAGTCGTGTCCGACTCTGTGCGACCCCATAGATAGCAGCCCACCAGGCTCCCCCCATCTCTGGAAATCTCCAGGAAGGAACACAGGAGTGGCATGCCATTGCCTTCTCTGTGATGAATGCTGCTGCTGCTGCTGCTGCTAAGTCACTTCAGTCGTGTCCGACTCTGTGTGACCCCATAGGTGGTAGCCCATCAGGTTCCCCTGTCCCTAAGATTCTCCAGGAAAGAACATGGAGTGGGTTGTCATTTCCTTCTCCAATGCATGAAAGTGAAAAGTGAAAGGGAAGTCACTCAGTTGTGTCTGACTCTTAGTGACCCCATGGAGTGCAGCCTACCAGCCTCCTCTGTCCATGGGATTTGCCAGGCGAGAGGACTGGAGTGGGGTGCCATTGCCTTCTCCGTGATGAATGCTAGGGCTAGTCATTTTGTTTTTGAAAATAATCAAGTCAATTAAACAGCTTCATTTTACAAATCATATCAGTGCTGTTTGTAGTGTTAAATACAAAACCCCTTTAGGAATAAGATCTTAAAAAAAATCCTGTTACCAAGCTTAGGAAGATACCTAAGCACGATCTTTAGCACGAAGCTTTCTGGCTTTTGTCATAATGTGTCAGCCCATTCTTACAAGTTTTCTTCTCTTGCAGTACTCTGCAAACCTACTTCCAGCCCTTGTTGGTCCATAAAGGCTCCACCACATGGTGGAGCTCTGGTTGTGCCTTTAGTGAAATCACTAGCATTTCCTTTTTAGGAAAAGGGTTGACAGAACATGAAGTTTAAAACTACTAAAAGCATCCACTCCTGATCTTAGGGGAAAAAAATATTCTCTTTAGTGTTTTTTTTTATATCCCTCTGTATCATTCACCTGTTTCAGAGGCCAGCAGGTTCCCTTGACTTTGGTTCTTGCAGCTGCAACCCCCAGGACCCAAAGGTGGAGACCTGGCACAAACCGCGTGTTTCTGAACAATCAAAGGGTGGCTTGAAGATAATATGAATCCTTTCTCACCTCTGGTGTCTCAGAAGGTAAAGAATCCATCCTGGTGTCTCAGAAGGTAAAGAATCCATCTGCAACGCAGGAGACCGGATTCCATCCCTGGGTCGGGAAGATCCCCTGGAGGGGAGGAAATGGCAATCCACTCCAATATTCTTGCCTGGAGAATTCTGTGGACAGAGGAGCCTGGCTGGTTACAGTCCATGGAGTGGCAAAAAGTCAGACAGGACTGAGCAAATAACATTTTCACTAACACTTTTCTTACCTCACAACTGTTTCTCTTTGCCCATTCACAGCCCCTGTCCTCCTCTCCCAAAAGAATCACTGGGGAATTACTAGCATGCTCCAGCTTCTTGATCAGTAGCTTGCTCACTTGTTCTGACCAACCTTAAATAAAGTGTATGATAAAGAAAAACAGTCTGATGGAGTCCTAGGATGCAGTGATTCCAATTTAGACTCCAAATCTGCAGAAAGCACATAGTCTGAGAGTGAGATAGCCGTGTCTTTTGCCTGTGGGGAGCCTGTGTTTCCTCTTGAGAGAAAAGTCCCCTTAAGGTAGAGGAAGCTCTAGTTCACACTTGGAGCAAGGTTGGCCTTGTGATTTCTGCTAGATAATGTACAAGAGGCAGAGAACATTTCAGTTGAGCTATATGAAAAGGAAATTATAAGCTGATTATTCAAGAAGTCTTTTTTTCCTTTTTAGTATGAGACTTAAAAAAAAATTAATTCAGCGTGAAACAGGATGCCAGTGTCTTGGAATCATTCAGTTTCAGTGTATTCATTTACTATTGCTGCAAAACAAATTACCGCAAATTCACAGGCTAAAAACAATACATTTCCTGTGATTGTGTTTTCTGATTCTTGTCGTGTATAAGAAAGCCATCAATTATCTCAAAGTTTCCACATGTCAGGAGTCCAGGCACATCTTCACTGGAGCCTGTGCTCAGGTCCTCGGCTCACAAGACTGTTGTCAAGGTGTCCGCCAGCCTACATTGTGTATGTATGCTAAGTGGCTTCAGTCATGTCCCGACTCTTTGGGACCCCATGGACTGTAGCACTCCAGGTTCCTCTGTCCATGGGATTCTCCAGGCAAGAACACTGGAGTGGGTTGGCATGCCCTCTTCCAGGGGATCTTCCTGACCTGGGATTAAGCCCTCATCTCTTATATCTCCTGCACTGGCAGGTGGGTTCTTTATCACAATGCAGGCTCAAGTGGGGTTGAATCTGCCTCCAAGCTCATGTGTGTTGTTGGCAGAATTCATTCCTTGCAGTAGGAGAACAGAGGTCTTGACTTTTTGCAGACTGTGGGCTTGAGGCCGTCTGCGGTTTCCTATCCTCTGGCCCTCTTTGTAGGCAGTTCACAGCATGGTTGTTTTCTTGAAAAGTAATTTTTGATACAAGAAAAGGCTATTATATTATCTGTTATTTTCTCTAGTTGTGAAAGTTATTAGATTTTGACTGCAGTTTAACAAATTTCCATGAGCTGAGTGGCTTGAAGACACCCACTTATTGATTCAGTTTTGTATGCCAGAAATCTGGGCATGGCGGGACTGGGTTCTATGCTCAGAGTATTACAAAGTTGAAATTGATATGCCAGCAGGACTGATTTCTCTTCTGGAGGCTCTGAAGGAAAAATCTGCATTTGGATTCAGTGATTGCTGGCAGAACTCATTTCCTTGTGGCTGTAGGACTGAGGTTCATGTTTTCTGGCTATCAGTCAGCCAGGGGCCAGTCATAGCTGCTAGGGGCCACTCACAACTCCTTGCACGTGATTTCCATGTTCACAACCTGGGGTTTTCTTCTTCCAGGCCATGGGGAAAATGTCTTTCTGGCTTCTCCCTGTAAAACCAGGCAAAAGGAAAATAATCTCCTCACTTTTAAAGGGCTCATGTGATTGATTAAGTCACACCTAACCAGATAATTTCCCTTTCTTGAGATTGAATTATATCTAGAAAATGTTTTCCCAGCAGCCCTTAGGTTAGTGTCTGATAGAATATCTGGGAGAAGGGATGTATACACCAGGGGTTGTCTCAAAATAGTAGTTATAGTAGTTTTCTCATAACTTCAGCTGTTCTGATATCAGCACCTAGCAAGGCGACTGACTGTCTCCAGTGGACTCTGTCTTAGGAGGAGTTATGGAGAGTTATGGGGTGGTAAAGAATCTGCCTGCCAGTGCAGGAGACCCAGATTTGATCCCTGGGTCAGAAAGATCCCCTGGAAGCTAGCATGGCCACCCAGTCCAATATTCTTGCCTGGAGAATCCCATAGACAGAGGAGACTGGAGGGCTACAGTCCATGGGATCGCAGAGTCAGACACGACTGAAATGACTGGGCACTCACGCATGGAGAGTTACAGTGTTCACCATCTGCACCCTCCTGGGCTAAGTCAGAGAATATAAGAGAGCTGGAAAGTTGTTAAAGGTGAAGGCCAGTCTATGGGAGACCATAAGAGGTGGGGCCAGAAACGAGTCACACAGAGGGTGGCCCTTCCGTCTCTGACCCCACCTTCTGACTCCTGGGCCAGCCTCCCGCCGCCTCCACTCAGCAGTGCTGCTGCTTGGTAGGGCTTTCACCAGGCTGAGGGAAAATCAGTAAAATTAGTAAGTCTTTAATTTTACTAAAAACTTTATTTAATTAAAGTCCATTATTAGGAGATAATATGGCCTACTTTTTTCTTTGTCTTTTTGGTACTGGTGAGAGATGAGCTAGTCAAAGTGCAACAAAATGATTTGTATGGTTTTTCCAGAATTCTTTTTTTTTTTTTTTTAGCCACAGATATATTATAGGTCTTTTGATTTCTAGTTCAGGACCTAAGTATGAAAGATCATGCTCTTTAGAGCATCAGAGAGATCCTTTCAAAGAAAGAAAAATAGAACCATGTCAAAAGTGAACATATTTTGCTCCAACTATTTCAAGTACTTAGTCTGCTTTTGAGAGCAGGAGAAGGGGGCAACAGAGGATGAGATGGTTGGATGGTGTCATGAACTCAGTGGACTTGAGTTTGCACAAGCTCCAGAAGTTGGTGATGGACAGGGAAGCCTAGCGTGCTGCAGTCCATGGGCTCACAGAGTCGGACATCACTGAGAGTCTGAACAACAACAAAGTCTGCTTTTTAGTTATTATTCACTAGTGTTCTTAAGAAAGTTCATTGGCGTTTAAATTGTCAGATTTATGTCACAACTTCCCACCCCAACACATACTACATACCCGGTAGTGGTGATGAAATTTAGGCACAGTAGGGTCAAATGTCATTCTTACGGTCACTGACATTCTGGTGACTGTTGGGATGGAGCCACGGAGTCCCTTAATTTTTAATCTGTTTTATCACCTTGGTTTCGGACATGTTCAGAAAACATTATGAGCATGATAATTATTTTTCCTAATGGATTCATAAGTGTAGTTGTAGGGATTATTAAGAATTAGTAGCAGGATCAAGAAAATGGATAAATATGTAAAAGCTGTCATTTAGTGATGACTGCTATGTGCTGCCTGGCACGCAAAATCATTTTCTCTAATTCACTCATCAAGGTAGATATTATCCTCTCCATGCCACATGTGGATAACAATTTTCAGAGAGATTAAATAACTTGGTCACAGCCAGAAATCTGTGGAAGGGCAGAAGTGTAATCTGATTTCAGGACTCCCTAGGCCAGGTTCATTTTGCTGTGTGCCTGTTAGTAAGCCACTTCAAGAGCAAGTGGATATCTTTTTGCCCCCACTTCAGAATGATTCTATTCAGAGATGAGATATTATACTGCTGCTAAGAAGCTCTAAACCTGGAATTGGAAATGGACTGTAGGCTTGACACTGTCAGTCATTTTGATGAGGTTGGGTGAGTCGCTTTGTTAAGTTCTCTAAACCTCAGTTTCCTTGTTGGTGCAACGAGGTGATAGGATGAAGTGATTCCCACTGGTGGTGACTGACCTGAAAGGCTGGTGCGCTTACACTGAGATTAATTTGTCTTGCTTTGTTTATTCAGTCACTTCCTTCCTCCCTCCTTCTGTTGTTTATCTCTGTGCCTGTTACCATTTCCCCTGCTGAGGCAAACACTGCTATGCCTGCTATCAATATCCCTACGCTGCTGATGTATTTAGCACTGTGGTGACAGCCTGCAGAATCACTAGTAAGTTCCATGACAATCCAGTCTCTTATCTGAATTTCAAAATTTCTGTGAGATAAGTTATTATTACCTTGATTCTTACAACTGAGGATGCAAGTGTTTGGAGACATTTTAAAAACTTACTAGAGATCATGTGACTAATCATTGGTAAGTACAGAATTTAAAATGGTCCTCAGACCCGAGATCTTTATCATAACTACCAATGTGACATGTATTAGATTCTCTTTATCCAGCGCTAGATTTCAGAGAAAAATAATCCTTTAAACGTGACTTGAGAGAAAGTGGAATTTCTAGGATGATGGACTCTGTTGTGACTGTGACTTAGGCTCCTACTCGTACACAGAGACGTACTCCTGTAAGCATGTGCTGTGCTCAATCGCATCTGACTCCTTGTGGCCCCATGGACCGTAGCCCTCCAGGTTTCTCTGTCCATGGAATTCACAGGTGAGAATACTGGAGTAGGTTGCCATTTCCTTCTCCAGGGGATCTTCCCCACCCAGGGACTGAACCCTCGTCTCTTGCCTGGATAGGCAGGTGGATTCCCTACCATTAACACCACCTGGGAAGCCTGGAGTATGGTTACCCAGATTTGAGAAACTGGGGAGAGAATCAGCTCCTGGAATTTCATTTTTCAGCAGATCTTTACTGGTTTCTGTTCTCTGATAGGCACTGTGCTAGGCATTGCAGATGCAAAGATGAGTAAGAGTATCCCTGCCCCTAGGGCAGTGGGGGACCAGGCAAGGGAGGAGGTTCCAGCGGCTGTTTGGCTCCTGCAGAGGAAGGCTAAGGGCTCTGGGTCACCTTCCTGTATCTCAGGGAATGATGTACAAAGCCGGTCAGTCCTCAGTCCTGGCTACAGAGAGAGGCTGCCCAGTTTGGGGCTAGTAATGATTTCTCTTTGAAATAGAAAGATTTGACTGTGGGCCTGAAACATGAAGTGGGTGTGGAGGCAGCTGGTAGGAATGAACTTTCCCTGAGGCACTGAGAAGAGTGTGCTGAAGATTATTATCTTTCAAGATGGAAATCATACAGCTCAGAAACCCAGAGGCCTGAAGCAGGGCTGGGAAGCCAGAGCCCTTTTCTTCTGACCAGCCAGGGAGTGTGTGTGTGCGCAGCTGCACGCACATGTACGTGTGTGTGTGCGCAGCTGCACGCACATGGGAACATATGAATTAGCATGCATGCACATGTGTGTTTGTTTATACTTGTGCAAGCATATGAGTGTAGGTAGGTGTGTACATGACTGTGCACATAATTTGTTGTGTGCCTGTTCTTGTGTGTATGTAAAGGTGTGCAGGTCTGTGCACGGTGTTCACATGTGTATTGTGTGTGCCGATCTGTGCACCTGTGTGCATGTGCTCTGCAGAAGGGAAGCTTGCAGAATGTGTTTCTGTCGATGGAGTCAGATGCCTATTTGTTCTTAGTCCAAGATGGATAGATACTAGGAAATCTATGAATGGATGTGGCTGAACCCATAAGAAGTAAAAAAGCAAGGCATGTTTTGGAGATGAACAATATTTTTGATGTCTAATGTTTCCCAAAAACAACTTACACAGCTGAGAAATTTAGCCACCAAGATCCCCAAGGTATGTGAAGGAGTGGTTTGGAGGGAAAGGGAGCGTATCCTGTGAGCATCTATGCTTTCTATAACACAGGGTCTACATCTCTGCGTGCCCCCTGCTTGCCGGAAACATTGCTTCCTTTGTCTGAACTTGTTTACAACAGATGCCTTATTACAGACTGGGTTTTAATTGTCCTTGTGAACACTGAAAACACAATGAAGGCAGTAAAAAACCAACAGCAAACAGTATCTATCTACAAATAGTTTTAAACAGAGCCAGAAGACATGATACATTTGTTTCAAAAGATTTTAGTTTGATAAGGAGGCTGGAACCTGGGCCTTTTCCCGAAGGGGTTAAGTCCCTGGGGCATGGATAATTACGATGTTCGTTACACACACAGAGCTGTAAGAATCTGTTGTCTTTCTCTCTGGTTGATGATTTCTATTCCAGTGAGCTTCTGTGAAAACAGAGCTTTTATATCTATTTCTGAAACTGATTTTAGGCCTTTTGCTTTCAGCATAAACCAAAATATTGTGTTTCAGGTACTGGTTTGATAAGAGCAACATTCCAGACCTAGAATACAGCGTATGTGTTTATTTAGACTCAAGAGTGAATTTTCATCTGGGTACATAAATGCGATGTTTTGTTAAAAAGAAAGCACCTTCCTTCCTTCTTGTACAGTTGATTTAAAAAAAGAAAAGCTAAATGTTAAATGTAAATCTGAAGTCAGGCATCATCAGGCTTTGGATGGCTCATTTGTAAAAGGGTCTCTGGTTCTCAGAAAGCAGTCTTTTTGTACAGCTTTGACAGGCCTTCTGGAAGCCCCAGAACATTTGTGGCCCAGGCTGCAGTGGCAGCTGCCATGGCCCAATCCAGCTTTCAGGACGAGAAGTGCATCTCTTAGCTACGTAATCAGTAACTCTGAGAACCCGCCAATAAGAAGGAGTACCAGAAATGTCCCACCTTCACTTCATTCGGCAATTGATCATGTTAAAATAGCTTAGAGTTATGCAGCATTTAGTATGCACTTCGTGAAAATTAGTATTTTGGGAAAAAAGGGAGAGACTGAATATCTTGGTGCCTTTGGGTTCTGAGAGCACCTTGCACAGTGTAAAATACATTGGTGCACGCACACCTGCTCAGACTCTGTGACTGCATGGACTGTAGCCCACCAGGCTGCTCTGTCCATGGGATTTCCTAGGCTAGAATACTGGACTGTGTTGCCATTTCCTTCTCCTGGGGATCTTCCCGATCCAGGGATTGAACCCATGTCTCCTGCATTAGCAGGCAGATTCTATACCACTGAGCCACCTGGGAAGCCTGAAAGACATTGATATTGAAGATAAACTCCATGTGCAGCCCAGGAATATCCTTGACACTCCATGCTTGAGGACAAAGGAATCCAATCAATAAGACATTAGAATACTCCTGAGTGTAGGGAGGAGGCAGGGGAAAGAAGGGAGGTTGGAAGGCCTTTGATGGATGGGCCAGGGAACTTCTATGTAAGCACACAAAAGCAGAGCCAGTTAAACTTCAAAAAAAGGTGTTCAAAGGACAAGCAAGCTAGGGTGGCTTCCACAGTGAGGAAGCTGGCCCAAAGGCAGGGGGCAGAAAATTAATCACCGAAAATGTCTGACCATCAGCAAAATTGTGGACAATTCATGAAAATCTAGGCTGGGTGAAATATTCCTTAACTAGATGCTGATTTATGGGTAGAGGTGAATCATGAACCAGGAACAAGGGAAGGAAATGCAGATTCAGGAAAATGGGTTTAAGACTATGTTTGGAGGTCGTCTTTGGTTATCTTGCAGTTAAGACTTCACCTTCCAGTACAGGGGATATGGGTTCTATCTCTGATCTGGGAGCTAAGATCCTGTGTGCCTCACAGCCAGAAAAACAAAAACAAACAAACAAAAAAAACACAGAACATAAAACAGAGGGACTATTGTAACAGATTCAATTATGACTTTAAAAATGGTCCGTATAAAAAATTCTTAAAAAAAAAAACAAAAAAACTTTTCAGGGGGCTGCAAGCTAGAAAGAGGTTTTCAAATGGGAGAAAGGCCGCAGATTTTCTTCAAATACCTGATCAGTGCTACTGCTGCCTCCCTTTTGGGAGGAAGCTTTGGGGGCCCTGAGTCACACTGGTTAAGCTATAGAATTACATTGCTAGTGGATGAATGAAGCCTAAAGATAGATGATGAGATGGGATTCTTGGTGTCTCTGACTGTTGGAGCCAGAAGGAACTTTGTATATCATCTCATTCAATCACGGCTGTGGAAACTGAGGATCCACAAGGTGAGAAGACTAAAATCCACTCAGCCAAGAGGTGGCAGAATTGGTGTGGGAATGGGTCTCCTGGTTCCTGTTCTGTTCTCTCTCTCTCCCCTAAAACAAAAAGTTTTCCTATTTCTCTGAAACAAAACTTATATTCCCCCTAGTGACCAATGAGCGTGACTGATTTTTAATAGATAAGACACCTGTCTAAACACTAACAGAAAACACTCAAGTCTCTATTATTGTTTTCTGCTCACGCTTCCGGGCACCACATCATCTGAAACCAGGAGGCAGCATTGTCACCCTGGGAATGAGTCCAACCACCCTGTGGGTTTATACAGTATGCCACACAAATAGCAGTCAGGTAAACCTGATCCAACAGGTGCTCCCATAATAGGTTCATCCAACCTCCAAACTTATTTACTTAAACCTTGCTTAGAGATATGAAACCATAACTTTCCCCCAAATGGTTCATCTGTTCTCTATTCTCTGAGCTCATCTGAGCCATTACCCAGTGATATGCCAGAATAAACTGAAGACACAGTTCCCATCACACACATGACATGGAGCATGCAGTCTGGCAGGGAGAGCTATTTGTGTAAAACCACCAATGTTTATCAGGAACACATGGTAAGAAGGGCTATGAGCTGACCAATGATTTCTTATCTAGTATTTTTATGCATGAAATCTCAACTTACTAGAAGCTTATGGACTAATGAAAGGCTAGCTAGAAAGTTTAGCTCCAAATAAGCATGCTACCAATAGCATGATAAGAGAGTTCTCATTTATGGCTTTTTAAAATGTGTCTCCACTTCCCTGGTGGCTCAGATGGCAATGCGGTATACCCAGGTTCGATCCCTGAGTCAGGAAGATTCCCCGCAGAAGGGAATGGCAACCCACTCCAGTATTCTTGCCTGGAGAATTCCATGGACAGAGGAGCCTGGTGGGCTACAGTCCACAGAGTCTGCAAAGAGTTTGGCACGATTGAGTGACAAACAGTGGCCCCTTAGTTGTTTGACTTGAGCTTGCCATTTTCTATTGTCAAAGCACTTATACAAGCCAGTTAGCTCCGCAGTCCTTACATTTATCATTGTCCTTGAACTGTCGAAGTACCTCAGCTATTACAGAAGCCAGTGCTTCCTCTTCCAATGCACTCAGACCAATCCACTCCCTATGAACATGTTGGTAACTCAGGGCATGGCACCACCACTTTACAGATCTAAGCCAGTTCTCAGACCCAGACTTATTGATTGAGGTAGGAGCAGGGTCCCCTTGAGGAAGAACATATACAGTCATCATTCCCATAATCTCCCTCCAAAGGCACCTTCCAAGGAAATATTTGGACATTTTGAGAGTTTTTAGGAACAGATGTTATCTGAGATTTAGAAACCCAACAGTTTTTAGAGTGGTTACAGTGATTAGAGACCAGGAGAAAAGCCCTGACCCAAGTCTGTCTGTCTGTCTATTTAACTGTGGTGGATCTTAGTTGTGGCATGTGGAATCTTGCAGGTTGCAGCATGTGAACTCTTAGTTCCAGCATATGGGATATAGTTCCCTGACCAGGGACCAAGCCTGGGTCCCCTGCATTGGGAGCTCAGTGTGTTAGCCACTGGATAGCCAGGGAAGATCCTGGTCTAAGTCTCTCTATTATTGAGTTTGTTGGGTTTATGAATCCATTCTGTGGGTATTGACTCATTTTGCTATTGCGTGATTAGTATGGATATACTTAGCAGCTGGTTGTTATTGTTGTTCAGTCGCTTTATTGTGTCCAACTCTTTGTGACCCCATGGACTGAAGTACACCAGGATTCCCTGTCCTTCACCGTCTCTCCCAGAGCCTGCTCAAACTCATGTCCATTGAGTCAGTGATGCCTTCTGACCATCTCATCCTCTGTCATCCCCGTCTCCTCTTACCTTCAATCTTTCCCAACATCAGAATGTTTTCTAATGAGTTGGTTCTTCACATCAGGTGGCCAAAGGATTGGAGCTTCAGCTTCAGCACCAGACCTTCCAATGAATTTTCAGGGTTGATTTCCTTTAGGATTGACTGGTTTGATCTCCTTGCTGTCCAAGGGACTCTCAAGAGTCTTTTCCAACATCGTAGTTCAAAAGCATAAATTCTTCGGTGCTCAGCCTTCTTTATAACCCAACTCTTANCATCAGGTGGCCAAAGGATTGGAGCTTCAGCTTCAGCACCAGACCTTCCAATGAATTTTCAGGGTTGATTTCCTTTAGGATTGACTGGTTTGATCTCCTTGCTGTCCAAGGGACTCTCAAGAGTCTTTTCCAACATCGTAGTTCAAAAGCATAAATTCTTCGGTGCTCAGCCTTCTTTATAACCCAACTCTTACATCCATTCATGACCACTGGAAAAACCATAGCTTTGACTATATGGACCTTTGTTGGCAAAGTAATATATCTGCTTTTAAATATGCTTCTAGGTTTGTTGTAGCTTTTCTTTCAAGGAGCAAGTGTCTTTTAATTTCATGGCTGCAGTCACCATCTGCAGTGATTTTGG